>JANJYQ010450774.1:0-13016 GCA_024605255.1 Rastrelliger kanagurta | reverse complement strand
CTTTGCTGCGACCAAAACAAATATCCCGCCTCAGAGCACTTCCAACGTGTTAACATAAGACGCATGCTCATCCACAAGCCAATTAGTGACAATTATAAGCAAGCGCAGCCCTTGTGGTCAATGACGTCATGACATAGGTAGATCCTTTGGGTCACTGTCATGATAGCAGTGTGAAAGCAAACTTTACTGGACTACATGAAAACAATGTAACAACAACAACAAAAAAGTTCAGACCAACTATTGCGGACTATTAGATGTGAAGGCGCCCTTAGTGTTTATGAGTGTGTGACATCAGTGCATGACAGGCTGGAGACTTAATGATGCTAAGAAAAGAGCAGAACAGTGGTGTCTGACATGGTTACACTACACATGTGGCTCAAAGCAGCAGTTCTCTAATTAAATTTAATTATTCTCATCATACCTGTACATATTTGATCAAAAAGATATCTGCAGCTACTGCAAAAATCTCCCCTGACTTATCTTTATCAAGACTTGTAAGACCCAAAGGAGTCCTGCAATTATCCAGGCTGTAAGGCGCCATTCAGGTCACTTGGGGATACATGTTCAAAATGATTGAGATGGCCTCATATGGAGCCCTACAAATGTCAACCGCTCTGGATGTAGTAGCATAATGGGAGGTAGCAATATTTCTATACCTCTAACACTACCACAGCATCAACACACTTCAAATTTTAGGTTTAATAGCTGACTATTTTAATGCAATTAGAAAATTAAATAATTTTGTTTAGGCACTCTATAGATTACGGTGGTTGATAGTAAGACACAGATCAGACAAATATCTCTGAATGGGATTTTTGTTGCCTGTTTATTTGGAGGAGCACAAAGAGGTGCCAGAATTAGTCATTACCTCAAATTACATTCTCATCTTTTCAAAGAAGCACAACCACTTAAGATAAAGGCAGATGTATCACAGTGTTGGCGAGTTTGTTTCAGCAGTCAGCTCTAGAAAAGATCTACAGCCCTCATCTCTCCATCTCTCCTCTGTGGAAGACACTCTTCCAACAAGGCATGTCTAATTTGAAAAAGAATGAAGTAGGGCAGGTGGGGGGGGGAGGGGTGATTTCAATGAGCCAGGAAATGTAATGCATCTGGCCCAGCAGCTTTGATGGGAGTCTATCAACTCCAATATTAATGTGAGGATTTGCGTGGCCATTCATGTGTTGGGCTCTCCAGCTGAGAGAGTACACAGTTGTTCTATTACATGGGTTAGCACTTCTATAGAGATCACCTGAGACCCACTGGACATTTTCACTCCATGTCCTCTCCCACATTGTCACTGCTGTGCTGAGTGAAGTCAAACAAATAACACCTACAGTATGCAGATGAGTCTGGAAATGGCCAACATACTGTTTGTCATTTGATTAACTTAAGAGCTTTCATGATGTCATCATGAAGCAAATTATGGAGCTTTTTCAAGGCCAGTGAATGGGAGACAGATTTGTAGACATGGTAACAGCACCTCGGTTTATTTTAGAAAAATATGAGGGCATTATTTGGTTCATGAAAGCACAATGACTTGAAATTAAGCTAATTTCTACATAATAAAAAATACATTATGAAAGTCTGATAATTGAGCATTTTGTTTATTACTGTCCTTTTTTCATACGTGTCAAAATTTCAAGATTCAAAGTTCTGTTTTATTGTCATTAGGATTACACAGAGTGAAATATGGCTGTTGCTCCCTCCACATTATACAAACAACATAGAAAAGTAATAGAATAAAACAATACATTTTGCAATAAAAGTAGAATAAAGTTTAAAAATGTGTCACCAATACTCTTTTTTAAAAGGAAATAAAACTATTTTATATTTACAAAGAATATACATTAGCGTATGTACTGTATATATATTTCTTTTACAGTATGTTTTACAGTATGTACATAAAGTTATACTGCCTGTAAACCTAAAATATATACTGTATATATATTTTTGCACCAAAACATGACAACAACATGCCCTCTAGGACACCTCTGTCAGCAAATATGAAATAGTTGTATGATGTCACTATCCAATTTTCAATGTTTGGTTGTGTTTCAGCACAAAAACAACTTGGTTAAGGTAAGTTGACCTTCATCATTACGCATTACGGTGTTTGATTAGAGTTAAGAAACAACCACAGTCATGATCAAAACATAAAAACAGCGACCATTAAAGAGAAATTAACTGTGGTCTCCAGGGTCAAAATCTGACATTTTGTTGACCCAGCCTGCCTTTCTTCCTCTGTGGGCATTTTGTTGCTCTAATAAGTTGCACTGTTTTTCTTTTTCTCTCAGTGGACAAGAGTCATAATGCTTACATCCAGAAGGATGTGTTATTTTTAGGTATTTGCTTAAACAACTAATGCTCTTGACTTTCTTGGAAGGACAATCTAATTTGGGAATTTAGGATTAATAATATCCACATATTGTTGAAATCAAAACAGTCAATATGTACATTTGATTCTATATTTGCTGCTATTTCAGATTTTATGAGTGGATTGCATTCTATCAGCAATGTATGCATGATACATAGATTAACCTTTATGAATGGTACACATCACGTTTGGTAGATATTAAAAAAACATTATAAAATAGATTGCAAAATGCCTTTTGGGTTTGCATACTATATTTAAAGGCAACATCATGTAGATTTAAAGTCTGCACCATTTACTGTACTTCCTTTAAATTATCTTTCTAATTCACAGACAGAAATGGGAATTGGTATACACCAAGCATTCAAATGTGATAGCAGCAGTCCGGCGATTCAGAAGTGCAAATGTCAAAGGGCGTTTAGGTGCAGTGGAGAGCATGCAGAGGTTGGAGCTTCTCAAATGAGAAGCCACTCGGCTCACCAGCAGTGGGAAATGGAGGACATCTTGCCAGGGTTATGACTTCAAACATGTAACAGCCTCAGCAGCTCCAGGCCAAGGGAACAGATTGCTCCAATTACAGCAAGCCTCACGCACCAGAGTCCCCTTGACACATGCAATGGTCTATTGGAGTGGACTTAGGGTAGTGGCATGTTGCTCTGGAGCACTGGGGGCCCACACATCCCACTGCCAATCTGTATTCTGTTTGAACCCACAGACATCTCCTTTTAGCCCTGCTTTCGTTTCAAATTCTGTTCAGACTGGGTGTTTTTGGCTGCCAACACAGGTGATTGGCACCTTCTCTCTGAATTTATAACAAAATCAATTCTCTAACAGCATCCCTGAGCACATCAATCTAGGAGAGATGCTTTCTACCCCCTCATTTTCAGCTTCACAGGAGCAGAGTGGTTATAGATGAATCCCTCAGTATACTTACCCATATTGGCTCTGAGAGCTGTGGTGGAGCGCTGCTTTAATTGGCAGCATCAAGTAATGCACAACATGTTAGGAGCCAGTAGCATTGGGAATCACCTTGTTAATTGAGGGCCGCAGTAGAGAGATTGACTAATTGATCAAGGCCTTTACAGAGGTAGATAATTCATGGCGGCAACACTGCGGGGGGAGGAGCCTTGTCAGCGATGATTCATGTGTGTCTTGGAGGAGAGTTGGTCTCCATGGTCTCTTTTGTTCAGCAGACGTGGTGTGAAGGGGATTGTATCATCAGCACCTCAGCCGAAATTCTCGCCTCTCCTTCTAAATCAGAATTAAAAAGGTGAGGCTGGTGTTGATAGGCTGCCACAAATGATACAGTGTTGTATGTCTGTATGCTTCCCCAGATGGTTCCTGTGCTCCCTGAACACCATCAAGATAGAGGGAAGATGTATGGTTGTGTTATAATGAAAGCTTGAAGGGACCTCAAGTCATGGAGGAAATGTCTCCATCACACAGGTAGTACTGTAATCATGCCTCTGTGTACTGTACTCTGGGGGGGAAAAAATGAAATGTGTGGCAACAATGCAAAGCTTATAAATCGAAAGAGAGGCTGAAATACCTCTGATCAGGACTAAGGACTGAGTAGGTGCCCTGTGTCAAAAGTATATTTACAGGTTGGTGAAGAGGGTGAATGTCAGTGATAGATTGGATTATGAATGAATTGGGAGAAAGTATATCATGTAAGTATGAGGAATAAATTAACAATATTTTTCTTTAAAGATCATATTTTAAACTGTAGGCCTATATAAAATATTTTACTTTGAGGAATCATTTGTGTCTGATACATATCATCCTTCTACCTAATAAAATAATCTACATTTTATAAATATGCAAATATGTTCATTTCTGAAACTGCTGGAGACAAGATGAGACACAACTTCAATGTTAAGTTTATTCTCAGTGTACTGGAGCTTTCACATTTCTTCATCACACTTGTGTAAGTTGCATAGTGGACCACAACTGGCTTCCAAGCTATTTGTGATGTTAAAACTAGACTTTCTTATAACCAGATTTTCAATGAGCACAGAGAATCTCAGTTTAACACTAGAAAAAGATAAAATTTACCCACAGTGTCTCTTTAACTGTACATAAATACTACATTATTCATCTCCTCTAGGCTTTGACTTCTCTAAAAAGTAATGAGGAACCCCGTTGTTAAATTAAAAAAAAAAAAAAAGACTGGTAATTATATCCTATAACCTATGCTTCTATAGATATAGATAACTATGAAATTTGTATCTATATGAAATGCATTTGTTTTTGTGTAGTTCATGATTACATGTTCAAAGTTGCTAGGCAACAACATTTTTTGAAGTGTATAATCTAACAGCTGGAGTGCGGGAAAGCTGTGTATGGGAACTGCATAAGTGCTAAATATCTGCTCAAAGTGTGTTTGACGGACATAATCACGTGTTCAAATGAAGATAATTAAGTCTGTTCGCAAAGACTTATTGTGTGTAAAACTTGCCTCTAATTAATTGATTATTCATTCATTTTTGTTACTGTTTAGTGCTTAAATAAACTATAACCTAATTTCCCATTGCCATACTTTGTGGTCATGAATGGAACATCAAAATAGAGACATGTATTTGCATTATAATATGGTACTTTTATTCACATAATGCTGAGCTGCAGACATTAAGAACTGATTAGGTGTAACTGTGAGCTCGACTTTGTCATGTCAATTTTGCTGAGACGTTGTTATTATTATGGCTCATTATTGTCCATTTTGGGTGTTTAGGCTACTTTGGTAATGGGTTATCTCATTATGTGATGAATGTCATTTTATAATAATATCACACCATCCAAATATGCAAATATGTCCTTCTAATACCTAATACATTGTCAGTGTCATTTTGGACTGATTTATACTGACAGGCATGCAGAGCAATTAATGTTCTTAAGGAGATTATATAACAACAGGACTGAAACACAGGTAATAGATGAACTCATTTTGTTTCTTTGTAAAGACATTGCCTAAATACAATGACAGAATATAATTATAAGTATTAGAAGTACTGTAGCCAAATTACAGGTACATTTTATCCGTAGGTGGTTTGGCTGTTGGTATATAGCAACTGCTGGTGATTCTAGTATTAAGCAGATGAATATGAAAACTGCCTTCCAGTGTCAAACTCAGCTCATACATCATCCTGCACAGTGAAGCTCAAGCATCCAACTGTAGGAAAACACTGTAGGAAAACACTGTGGAGGGTAACTCTAAGACCCTGAGAGGAGAAATCATACACAAGCTTTCCATTTTCACCATCTGTGAAATCTGTATCTTTCTTCGTCCAAGCAGCCAGCTTCTTCTGTTTATATTTTCTTCCAGAGTTAAACTCATAATTTACAGCTCAACTCAAGCAAGGTTGGAGGATGTCCAAATTTAATTTTGTGAGTGTCTCAGGGGAATTCAAATAAACCATATTTTTGCATACTAGTATTTCAGGGGCAGTTCGTAATAGTAACTTTGTGCTAAAATTATAGGCAGAACCTGCACATTATTTTGTAAAGTTTTTAACATATTCACCAGGGGATATATCAGCCTTATGTCTTCATTTTGCATGTATTTGCCGTTTATATTATGAAAGTTAGAAATGTTGTTTTCAAACAGGATCAGCGTTTGTGTCATGGTGACACTGAGGTCTAGAAATCCTACTCTTAGGTTGAACTATTGAACTTGTTTCTATGTGAGGGTTGTTTGTTGACCTCTGGGGTTAGCTGGAAATGTTGGAATTGCCTTCACCCTGTTTTCTTAGAAACTGTGTGGATCACAAGGTTCCTAGACAAACTAAATTTGAAGGATGTCCTTGTTCAAAGTCATTGACCATTAAGTGTCTGTAAGATCACTCTTATGAGTATACATGTCTGTAAGAAAGTGGAAGTTTGTAGAAGTGACCTGACCTGTTTTTAACTTTGCTTCTGCAAAGGTATAAAGCTGTCTAGTTTGTGTTTGCATAATATTTCTGCAGTGCATTTATTTATTTTTGGACTTTATGGCTTTTACATCATGCTGATTACGAAGTTATATTTAATTTAGCGTGATAATGCTAATGATGGAGGTTGCAATGATGATTACAGTGACCACATATGCTAATGTTTCATGTCTGACTTATTACAAAATGACCTTTGATTCCAGCAAAATACAGTGGAGGGATGTTTCATCTTCTTGTTGTCACAGTGATTTAAAGAAATAGTCCATAATATAAACTTGAATAACTGAATCTCAAGGAAATTCAGTTTAAATAGATCATATTATTGCCTTCCTTCAGTTTAATGTTCTCCTTTTTGTATTTCTGTTCAGCAAGTTACAGCTGTGCAAGCCATGGTTGCAGGACCTCTGCCTCACTCAGTCTGAAACAGATGTTTTGTCTCACACCTTCCCTCTCTTCTGATTTTGAGTGACGCACATCCAGGCCAACCATAACAATAGTCAACAATAGTTGACTGTAGCCAGGAAAAAAACACAGGGGTCTGAGTAAGACCAAGCAGGTAGCTTTGGGTTTAAATAGTGAATACAGTGCGGAAGAGCTGCACTTAAACCTACAGTATCTCTTGTGACCAGCAGGGAGATGACCATAGAAGAAGTCAGATTGTATGAAAGTCTATGCCAAACCTCTAGTTCATTACCTCAGTAAACTGTTTCTTAATGGGTTTATGGCCTTAATCACTAGTTCCAAGTCTTCTTCAATACAGCATGATGTTAATGATGTTAATTTTGTAAATTATGGTCCCATTTAGAGTAAAATAGATGATAAAGCAGGGTATGCTTTAGGGTGTTGCTACATGGTGATTGACAAGTCACTGCCATGGTGTTTCAATTGTAACACATTGATCACGTTTTTTAAAAAGTCTTTTTTAGTGATACAACATTCAAGAAATTAGGATCTCAATTTCTATAGTATGTTCGCTTTAAAGGGCATTTACAGTCCTAATCAATGTTTGTCTCTGAAATCGCATCAACTATGGTCAGATCAAAAATTTTAAACCGTTTTAAAAAGATCATTTAAATTAAAAGCTGACTTACTGCAACATCAGTTTTGTTAATTTCTGGGTCAATGAGTCACATAATGCCTCTATGCAGTAGCAGAGAACAGTGCTCATTGACGATGGTTTAAATTTTTTAGATGAACAATGATGAAACGCACAACCACAGAATAATTTTAAAATATGTCCGGTGCTCATACATGCACTTTTACAAAGTGATTGATTCTTAAATGAATGTAATTGACTGAATGTAAACGTCCACTCGCTGCAGTTGGGTGTGTAGATGGTATGAGAAGAACTGATCATAGGTAATGTGATTGCACAGACAAACATTGATTATGACTGGAAATGCCTTTTAAACATTATCTTTCTCTCTGTTCTGGAAGAAGAATCAGTGACAGAATTGAAAAATGACTTGAGATGAACAACTTGAATAATTTACTCACAGGCTACACTCTGGTACAGTATTAGCATAATGAATCATGTTTCTATGTTTTACTTAGCATCAGAATCAAGATTAAAGGCTTGAGTTCGAGACTTTGGTCTATCCACGGCCAAAACCCAAACTACTGAGGCTTGCCAAGTTTGCCTGGAGTTAGTGAACTGCCAAATCTTTTACATCCTACAAGTAAAGGATTTATCTCAGTGTTTCACGAGTGGGAAAAAGGCAACTTGAAGTGTTTTCTGTGGCCAGACAGAGATTCAAAGGGTCTTCCCACTCACATTTGAACTGTTTCCACAGATTAAGTCCATAAAATACATTATTGATTACTGCAGAACTGCTAAATCTGATTTACTGAGCTGCAAATTTGGTCAAAGTCACATTTTTGGAGAGAAAATTATCTCTTTATCACCAGTGTCTTACTAAAGTTACTGAAAAGTGATTTTTTTTAAAATCCCTGCTTTTAACACGTTGTGAAATACATTTCTAATATCAGTATTTCAATGTCAAAAATATCATGTTATCATTAAACAAACAGTAAGGCCCACAGGCAAAGCAGAACAAATCTCCCCCTATCTGCTCGGAACAAGACACAGGAAACTAATGCATTGGTTGGGTATTGATTTCAAAAGAAATATAAGAGGCCTATAGAGGACAGCAGTCCTTCAGCAAGTTCAGTTGTGTGTTGATTTAGATGTATTGATTTCACTTTCAGATAAAAAATAATAATGATAAAAACAATAATATATGGGTTTAAAAACATCTCTTTCTCATGTTCACCAAGCTTCTAATAAATCTAATACTAATACCAATTTTACCAATTTTATGTCACCTTCAAATACACGGAAGTTTTGGATGGCCAGATAATCTGAAATTTGAAGGACCATTGTCATAGCTATTTCAAACAAGGCTGCAGTTTCCAAGGTTACCAGTAATGCATCTTTGTTTTTTTTTAGGTAGCAGGATTTGGGAATAGATCACAATTTGTTTTTGATGGGGAGCAAAAGAGAGAAGCAAAATCTGTAATGGGAAATGTCTGCTGTGTAAAATAAGTGCAGGAAAAACTGGCAATGGCCACCTGTGTCTGCCCTTGGTAAACTGTACCATAAATAAAAGGTCAGGACACACGCTTATATTTCATGAATGTGTATTGCTGACAGCAAAAATTGTTTCTGTTATGTTTTGTTGTTTTTATATGAAAATTTGGCACTGTAAATGCCAGCATGAAAACTGAATGTTCAACTTATCCAGATTTATTCAGAGAGGTCAAAGTGTCAAAATGTGAACACAGAACTTGGACGATGGATCAGCACCCATTTGACAGCTGCATGTGATAAGAGCCTTTGGGTGTGTTCATGGATATGTCTGTATATTTGTTCATTGGAGAAGCAAGAACTGAATTACTTTGGTCAGCTTTATTCATGTTTTGTCCCCCATTTCTCTTAACTTCAAAAAAATGATGAGTTTCAATGTAATATATAGAAAGTAGTGTAGATTTTGACAGGGATTTTGGAATGATAATGATGAATATTGTATAAAATAGAAAATATTCAACACATACAGAACTGAGGAGAGGGAAGCTTATTGTTGAAATTCTACCTGTAGAGTTAAAAACATCAATCAGCTCTTCAGGTTTCTTAAATCAATGCCATGTGATGACATTTTGGCAGAGCTATGCATAAGTCTGCCTGAGATTGTTGAGACAAAAAAAAGCAAGACTCCGCCACTGAATCTGCCACGATACATCTTCCTCTCTCCCTCCTTATTTACCGAGGCAGTTGTTTGTGACAGAAACGGTGGCAGGTCACAGGTGCCACGAAAATTAACCATCTTCTTCCTCCACCGCAAACAAGTGCGAACATTTACCTTCCCATACACTGACACACAACTCTTTGGATGCATTCACCCACAGCATTAGATTTCAACTTGTGCACAAATGAAGAATAGACTCCTCTTCACAAGTAAAGGTGACTGCTGACCCAGTTTGAAGCTGGTAACGTGTGCCAAGGTCAAACACCCACACAGCTTTTATTTGTTCACAAACCGCTAAAAGGCATTCTTGACTCAGGTGTATACACCGTTATGTGGTATTGTGGCAAGTTCATATTCAATTCTTTCTAGTCTTGTGTCACCTTTGCTTGCCTGTGTAATGCAATGAGAAGAATGTTTTATATAACTATCCAGTAGAAACTATTTCAATCCAATCTTATATATATAAATATAGGACAAAAAGACACAAAGATTTACTTTACATATTTTAATTAATAAGATTGAATGCTTTCAGCCAATTGTTAGAAATGTCTCCCTCAATAAGAAACTGTTATTTATGATTTACTTCTGGGTCAGAATCACCTGTTTATTTACCTGAGGCAATCATTCTGCTGTATACTTGAAGGTGTAATACACGCTAAATTTTGTGAGTAAGTGTACAGTGTACAAAGCTAATAATTATTTTCTCTCCCTTGACATGGTTTTGAAGTCTTAATCTCTGTTTTTCAGCCTCTCTCTGTAATGTTGGGTATGTCAATCATGAATCTGACCTGATGAAAAGCCTTTTGGAGTCAAAACAGTGTCAACAATGAAAGCATGAGATACGCGACTATCTCTGTTTCCTCTTTGCATACTAAATTATTAAGCCGGGAAGGGCGAGCACTTTGCTGCCACAATGCTGCTCTCTGCTGGTAAATGAACTTCTTCTGTGAGGCTGACCTTTTATCAGTTCCAGGACAGAGCTGGAGGAAATAAAGTTTTAATTTTCTATTTGTTTAAAAGGAGATGTTTTCATGTATGCAAAACAATCTCTTTTAATTTCACGTTCATACACATTTAATTCAAATCCCCAGATGATCATATACTGTTGGCATATTATTAAAAATACATATACTCTACCTTTGCATATGTATGAAGTTAAAAATTAATCATCACACTAGTATCATACATTGTTCCCTACACCTGAGAGATGCACAACATTATGTAAGCAGAGTCCTCAAGCAAGTTTATAGATATAGATCCAACACCCCGGTGACTTGCAGATTTACAGACTGTGAGGAGAGGGGTAGCTTTAGTAATGACTTTCAGGATCCCCAACTGCGGGGGTCTCCTGAATATTTGGAGTAATAGCACTTTGTTCAGATCCCACATTCACATGAGCTTCACTTTCACACCTTGTCAGGAGCTAAAAATTTCCTGCAGAGCCCCTGAAGCTGACCACCCACCTCTTTTTAGCCTTGTTATAGAACCAAAGGGAAATCATATTTCAAGATGGATACCCTCTCTCTTCATCTGCACTAT
Organism: Rastrelliger kanagurta; assembly: GCA_024605255.1. NCBI lineage: Eukaryota > Metazoa > Chordata > Actinopteri > Scombriformes > Scombridae > Rastrelliger > Rastrelliger kanagurta. Next base: position 1,935 of record JANJYQ010450774.1, on the reverse strand, counting down.
GCTTATTACTGCATCCAAGAAAGATCAAAGCTACCTAAACTACCCTCCGAGCTTGCAGCCCCCTGAAGATTCTTCACAGTACTAGAATAAAGAGGTGAAGACTGCCTCCACTTTTATCTTCACCTTGCTTAGCAAGTGAGTCATATTTGTCAGAAGTGAGTCTTTTTGGCCAGAAGTGCCATATCCCACGGAGGGAGAGTTGAAAACAGGATTATTCAAGTAGGCAAAGACATTAAATGTCATTATTACTTTTGTATTCACTACTAAAGGGTGATGCCATATTTTTCCCCAGTGCCAAGTATTGATACATGTATCAGCATTACCCAAAGCTTGCAGCAATAATCAAATGTGACCACTATCAAGTGGTGGCTGAGGCAGCAAACTAACCTGGGGACCCTCTCCCTCTCTGTCTATCCTGAAACAGCTGTTTGAGCTCTAATTAAAGGGAAGTAGCAGGTGTCACCTGAGCCCCAACTGCAGTGGCACACCTGGTTGCATTAATTTGATCCAAAGTGGTTTTGACGGACTGCCTGCACTCTGGCGTCCCACATTAAGCCACTGGAACTGAACACCTGCTTTGAGTGAGCAGGCACTAACACCACTCTGTGGAGGTACGCCAAGCTGCCGAGCCCATGTCTTCGCAGTGGCCCAGGGGATGGCTCAGTCATCCTTGCTTCTGGCTTACCAGCAACATCTGTAAGTGAGCAAACCTGCAACGCAGACCTGTAGTCACACTGAGCTGCAGGCTGGGTGTGCCCAGGATAATTGTCTGTGGAAACCTCCCTGAGGCTGTAAAGGCAGCTTGTTTCAGATCTCCTGATGATTTCACAGGACATTTAACTTTACACCTATCATTTGTTACCTCTTCAGGGTATTTCCAAATATCCATTACCAGGTTTCCAAGGAATGTAGCAACCCTTAACCTCCACTAGCTTTTATGTGTGCATAAATTACCTCAGGGATAAATGTGAGTCTGTATTTGGGGGTACTGGCATGAAATGTGTTTGTGTGCAAACTTAAGCAAACAGGTGACCTTCAAAAGTAAGCAGTGACTGAAAGTGAAAGTGCTGGCTTTGGAACAGATGCAATGTTGTGTTGTCTCTCTGACACTTCAATTGCCTAATGAAATTTACATCAACCAAGAATAAAGCTGCACTGGTTTGAATGGGTGTTGCCTCAGGTCATGCTGCACTCTCTATTGCAACAGTTTCTTTGTGCCACAACAATACATTAATTTCATGAGTCAACAGGCTACGACTGGCAGTTTGTGTCGAGCTAAACAGTGTTTAATTGGATTCTGATCCATGGCAACATCACCGAAGGCTTGTTTCCATCTTTTATTTCAGCAGCACCTGGAGCATAATGGTGGTGATTACATCCCTCCTGTGGTGTCCCAGTAGTTGAGCCTTTGCAGGCCTCTGGGAATATGCTGCTAAAAGTCACGGCCCGTGCTGCCCTGCCCCATTCAGCTGCCGGAAAAACCTGCGCTGTTGCAAGTTATTTTGTTACAGCGCTGCTAAGACAAGCCCAAGTTCAAAGGGAATTATGATAATGCAAGCCAAATTAATTGTTTACTGTACAAACTCAGTCATAGTCAAGATTCTAAACAGCATAGCAAGACAGAGTCCTATTAGTAGGAGCATAACATTAAAAAGGTTTACTTCAAAGTAAATCAAAGTACAAAAAACCATTTGGAGAAAAATTTTATGAAATGCAATCAGTTTCCTTTTGATCAAATGCAAACTGAGCTCATGGCACATTATAAATACCGGTAACATGTACAATATCTATTTTACAGAGATTTTACTAATAAAACATTTTGTTCATAGAGGAAAAAGCCAGAAAAAGCTGATTTGTATTTTCAATTGCTCAACTCCATTGTGTGTGTGTGTGTGTGTGTGTGTGTGTGTGTGTGTGTGTGTGTGTGTGTGTGTG
>JANJYQ010450555.1:0-17506 GCA_024605255.1 Rastrelliger kanagurta | reverse complement strand
TATACAGTTTATTTATTTAGGGCATATTTTCATTTTGTCTTGAAGAGAAGTCACCTCAGATAGCTATCCATCACCATCCCTCAACACATTCTCTTCGAGCGTCATAGCACCTGTCAAGTGGAAAGGCTCTGTGGTTCTTTTGCCACTCTGTCCTCTGATTGATAGGAAGTGAAAAGCAGGAGCTGCCAGAGTTATAATTCCTGACATTACCAACAGGACTATAAAACCAGCTGCTCCCGGACATGCAGAGAAAGAGGGAACAACTTGAGTTGTCCAAGAAGCGGCCTGCAGGGTGTAATGACGTCTGATTTATTGATGTGACTTCATCATGAGGTGAAATGACACCATCATTTATTATCAACAATGCCACTGCTGGACATCAGAGAAGAGAGGATTTATAGTATTGTATGGCTTATGTACTACAACTGAATGGGTTTTTTTTATTACACCCACACACTATATCTTTATGTATTCAGAGAAAATATCATCTCAAATTCATCTTTTGACATTTTTTTTAAATTTTAAAACTGAATGCAGTAATGCTGACCTCAATTGGAGTGAGACTTAAGTCACCAAGATTAGTGGTTGAAATTAACATACCCAAGTTTCATATTTTGACATACTAAAACCACAGCACAAAAGAAAAAAAGAGGGGGGGGGGGCAAAGTTGTTACCACCTTTAGTAACACATAGCATGTTATGATTTTGTGCAGTGATCATTGCTTCTTCAACATCTGTTACTTCCAGAAACATTTTCCCATTCATAATGTAAAAGCAGCTACAGAGTATGCACTATATCAACAGTTCACAATAAGACAAGTAAAAAAGCAAGGTCTTGTTTTGCTGTGCACAATATGCAACATTAATTAAATGACATCACGGTAGTCTTCTTTACAACTACTGATGTCAAATGAAGGCTCAAGGCTGAGCAAGTGGACCGCGTGGGGACTGGAAGAGCCAGAAGAATGCATTTCAAGATGGAAATACAAAAAACATCATTTTATGTTGGGAAGAATTCATGAATCTTTTGCATCTTGTATGTTTATGAAAAATCTTCACCTTGTATTTATACTTAAGTTTTATATTATATTGTTCTATTATATATTATAATTGTAATTGCATTTTTTTGGTAAATATTATCATTATTTGAATACTCAGTTATTTGCTTAATTTATTAAGTGGGGGGTGAAGCTCACCGAAGACATCAGATGTGCTACAGTATAAACTGCCCTGTTCAGAATGATGTTAAATATCCAAGAGGCTCAAGCACAGACCCGTCTAGCATTCACAAACCATCCCTTGCTGCCTCTCTGTGGGAGGCAGCAGGGCCATGAGCATGGAGAGATCACTGCTGACTCCCAAATAAAAAAAAAATGTCGAGGTTCTGACGGGTTCTACTAGCCACCTGGACCCCCGCTTGTCTCTACCTCTGTTTCTGCTTTCCTGTGGCTGTGTGAGAGGGCATGAATTATTAACCCGGCTAAAATAAAAAGCTCTGCTTCGTCCAGGCCTCCTGTAGCCATGAATAATGGAATAGGCAGCTCAACTACAGGCGTTTGGTGAGTCAAACACTGAGCCGTGATGGATGGCTAAGGACCCACTGAGGCCCCCCGCCCCTCACCTACCATCCACTTCAGGTTTACCACACCCAGAAACCCAAAACACACGTCCAGATAACCTCTATTAATCTCTGGAAGTGCTACAGCCTGAGTCTTCCTGCCCTGCCTTAGTACATCCCACTCAACGATTTGGCTTCCTGGAGGGATTATTGTTTGTTGTTTGATTGTCTTTCTCTTGCCTTCGCTTGCCTTTGTTTTGCTTCTCGCTGGCACTATTGAAGTCATATGCAAGCCTGCTGTTGACTTTTTAAAGGCAGCATCCAACTCATGCTTGCTCTTTCTTACCCTTAGCATTAAAACCATGAAGAAGAGAAACAGACATGTGAGATGAAATTCTGCACAATCACCAACAATGTTCTATTATGTCACTCCCAAAAGGCTGCGGCTCCCAATTTGTACCAATGAAGTCACTGGTGTACAATCACACTGTTTATTGCAGAGGTGATAATTGATTTTCTATTTGCAAAGCTGTCATGTTCTTTGTGAATCTATACTGCATCTCACTTCTCACCTAAACCACCAACTGGGAATTGTCTCGTTATAAAGTTCTTTTTTTAAATATTATATGTATATACATATATCTTGTTACCAGCTTAAATACTATTTTTGTCTTTTTGTATTCAAGAGAATAAATCTGACACATGTTCTTTTAACTCTGTAATACATATTTTTTATTAAATTATACAGTAGGTCCATGCAGAGACAAGACAAATGTCTTGTTGCATATATTAATGTGGCACATCATGTATATTCATGAATAATTATGACACTAAATATTCTGTTTTGTAATTTGGCTCTGTATAAAAACAAGCTCAGATCTCAGCTCATGATAAAAACCCTGAAAGTATTTAATGTTTATTGATGAAAGCACTGGCATCACAGAAAATGCATCAAACTACAGTGTGTTTTTAAGTGCTAATCACTTTTCAATCAACTGAGAGAAATTACAGTTTAATTGCCCTGTAAATTGGATTGTATACCAATATAAAACTACGTAATGAAAGTTTAACATAACTATAACAGTTATACATAACTATCCTGACATAATGGAAAATACTGATAATTTGAAAACTTGATTCATTGATTGTAACAGTAGTTAACTACAATACAAGCTCATGTCATCAAAATACTTAATAACACTTAATTGCCTTTTATTACACCTTCAAAATTTACATTATAGTGTTTTTTATAGGAAAAATATCTCAAGTCACTGGAAGCCTTATCCCTGTTAAAGGAATACTTTGAAATGTTGAGACAGAGTACTCAGAGTTAGATGTTTGATACCACTTCTATAACTGGAAATGGCACCAATCTTCTCATGTGACTCTCAACAAACAAGCCAAAAAGCATGTTTCCCAAAATGTCAGATTATTTCTTAAATGTTTGCATTCAATCTCTAGAAAAGCAACAATATTTAAGCTGATTTCTCTTTGATCATTCCTGGGACACACAGCCTCTGTAAGCATTTCAATACCTGAGTTAACAAGTTAGAGCAAACACATAGTCCACATCTCATACGTGCCTGCAGCTGTGCGTCATGTATAGATTCAGCTTCTCACTTATTTTTTCTGTGTGAAACTAAATAAAATTGATCTGTTGATAGTTATATATCAAACCAGCAACATTACACTGTTACTTACTAAAGTTTCAGTGTATAAATCTATAGAATATCACATAGATATGAAAAAATATGAAGTGTCCCTACCGCAGGACAGCTTGTGCAATACATGTCAGGGCTCTTTGGCAGGGAACTCAACCATCAGTGACACACAGAGCTTCTTTTCTCATCTCCTGCTCACTTTCTGTGATATTAGTTCAAACTGGGATTCCTGACTGTTGTTTCACCTGAATCAAGATGGAGATTTGGTGTTGTTATTTTCCTTATTTCTTGTCAGTGCCCCCCAGACATTTAGTTTGGAGGTTTGTTTTTCGGAGTGCATTTGAGTCGTTTGGGGAACTTGGTTTGGTCTGGAGGGATTTTCTTCATTTCCTTCTTGAAGCAGTGACAGTGGAGGTTTAGCGGGTAGAATAATCAATTAAAAATATCCTAAAAAGCCTGCTGTCTGAGCAGTATTTGTGGCTGACACGGAAGAACCCAAAACTAGACCTCACCTTGCCCATCAGGAAGAAAGCCACATTCACCTCACATATTATTCATTTATTTTTCATAACAGAGCACACACTTCTTAATGTTTTTATGTCTAAACAAACTACAAATAAAATTTATGATGAAATTATATGAAAACTGTTATTGATCACCATTCTCAGGCGGTAGCAGAGCTGCAGCAGCAGCAATTCGACAAAATAGATGTGCTGCTCAGGTAGCGGTTCACTGTTTAGCCAAGATTTAAGTATGAGGGTAAATATTGCTAATTTGTGAGGATAATTATTTGTCTTTAATAATGCAAATCCTGATGTGGATATAGGTTCAGCTACACCAGAGCATCATGGTCTATGTACTGCAAAGTATTGCTTGTTCCCTTCACAGCTGTGCACAATTAGCTGATCAGTTCAAAGATTGCACACTAGTTGATCTGGGTCTGCTAAATTAGCAACTTAAGTAAAACACACTAAACTGACTGTGGTTAACTTGCACATTACAATGAGATGTAGTTAAATAGATAGCTGAACTTAATTCAGCCCCATCCTACTGTTGTAAGCTGATTGTTTCAACAAACACTTCAGACTCTCCAATGAGTCACAGCTTCCTTTCCTGTTGCCTCCTACTTTTCTATACTCTGAACTAACACAAAAAAACAGCCAGCGCTCTCTATTGCCTTTGTTTCTTTCTTTTTCAAAAACCTCAAGCACTTCTCCATTATTATAGGGTCATGTTTTGTTATCTGAGGACCTGACTCTTGCAGTCTTTTGTTGGCTGCAAACAATTTAAGGAATCTACTACTTCTAAGTACAGTTGTTCAAGAATTTTTTCTATCTAGCCACAAATATAGCTATACTGCATGAATGAAACCAACCTTGGTTGTCTTAACTTTGTTTCCTGTACTGCAGCTCCATCCTTTGAGGTCTGGCAGCACTTTACACTCTTCCCCATCCATGCAGGGATGCATCTGGCACCACCACTTCTGTGCAACTATGGATGCTGTGAGGGAAGAAAGAAAATCATAAAAAGGCTACTGGAGGCAATTAACAACACACTGTTTGAAAGTGTAGCCTCTCTCTGTCCTGGTTGGAGCAACAACAAGCGCTTTCGGTTTCTATACACATCACAGTGATTGAAGAGAGTGTCTTTTGATCTCTGGCTGACAGTGGAGACCCGTCAGTCCTGCCCCGGTGTGTTTTCAGGGCTGAATTACAGGGCGTGGGTCAATGTCAAGCCGGTGAGTGTTGTGAGCAGGTGCGTGCTCAGAGGAGGGTGAATGTTTGTATGAGGGAAGGGTAATAACGTGGGCAGCCAAGGTTGGCGTGTCAAGGTCTTAAGTGCCTCCGAGGAGGCCTACAAGGGAGAAACAGCTTCCCTTGACATTTTAAAGTGAAAAGAGAACTGTCAAAATCGAGGAAGCTCCTGTCAGAGCCATTACAGTGAAAACAGGAGTTTGAGATCAATCCACCTGAAACAGAGGCCACTTTTGACATGATATTAAATGACCTGGCCCCTGTCTACTCTTCTGAACTGATACAGCTTCAACAACAGAGAAAGAGATGAATGAATGACCTGCTGGGCATTTTGATTTTGAAGATTATAAAGCCTTTGTAATATGCTTCAGCAGGATCATGAAAATCCCAACACTCTATTTTTCATGCAATAAATCTCTCATACACCAATACTCACTGAAATGAGCACCAGAGGCACAGTAACAGGTGTGACAGTGCATTTCTACACTAATCAGAAGTTGCTTTCAAATCATTACCAAATCTGTAATGAGAAGCTTGGCATACCGTCTACACAAGATGGAGCCGCTCTTGTTGTTCCCGCCACCTGTCCAGGGAAGCAGGAGCATTTGACGGTCTGGGATCGCTCTTCGATCTTGTTCTTGTTGCAGCAGCGGTGTGCAGCAATTACCTCACAGGTTCCCGCTTTCACATGAACTGGAAGCATAAACATACAACAGTTAGAGTGAATGAATTTCATTTTGTTCTTTTTTATATGATTCTCACCTCAACATTATAGCAGCAATATTGTTTTTTGTCAAAAAGATCCCATTAAAAAATATATATGTATATATAAAATGACAATGTGTTAACAAGTGTCTCACCACTTTATAGCTTTCCCACCATGCACACAGCTCCAAGCAAACTGGAACACATCATATAAATATTTGGAAAGCTCATACTGTAAATACATATAATTTTATATTTTAAAAGGTTATGTTGTAGTTTTCAGCAATCACTACCAAAATGCACCAAAAACAAAACATTGTGTTTGCCAGGAACTATTTTGAGCAGTAGATTAATACACATTATTAAATACTGTACTGCGACTGACTCAAACTGAACCATATTGCTGATTTTCACCATAATTAAGACACATTTTGGCTAATTGTTGTGATTCTGCTGTTTTAGACAACAATGGGGGTCTGAGGTACATTTTAATTGGATCACTACTCCAGTCAATACATTTGCTGCACTCAAGACAACTCGAGAGTATCTGAGAAGTCAGAAATCCAACTTGGAAATTTCTGACCTCCAACATCAGAGAAAAAACCATAGGTGCTAGAACAAAGTTTGTATGTGCAGCATTGTATGCTCATTTGGGAAGCAGATAAAGAGAGGAGAGGAGAGGCTGTAGGTGTGTACACATTTCAACAAACTCAGTCTAGCATAAGCTATAATAAGATATCTGCAATTAAATAATGATAGAAACACCTTCTTTTATTACAAAATCAACCTATAAGAAAAGCTCTGACGTAAAGTCGGAAAGTCAGGGCTCTGAAATGATACCCAAGTTTCTGACCTGTAATTTCCAAGTTTGACATTGTTCATTTCACGTTTTACAACACAGAGCTCATGTTTTTCAGAGTTCCTAGATGTCTTGATTGTAGTATTAGTCAGAGACTTTGAAATAGCAAAACAATCCCAGACATAATGATATGTGGAATCCTTTTGAGAAATAATGCTACAAGTGTACAATTATAATATTTGAGACCTTAAACAAAGTGCAAATGTTTGATTTTAAGTAGGTGAAGTCTAATAAAAAGACAATATTCAGTACACAGGAGCCTTCCCTGCCAACCAGTCATTATGTACAGGGATCCAAGCGCTTTGTACATACAATATAAGACATGCAGTACTTAGAAAATGTTCAATACAGTTGCATCTTTGAAGATGTGAAATTCCTGTTTTATCTATTGTGCTCACAAAGGCAGGTGGTAAAGCTTAAATCCAGTATACACCTGAAATCCAGCTCTACAGAAGGTCAAACAAGATTTCCTCAGATGTGTGCCTCCATGCTTCCATTTGGTATTACAAGAGTCCAACAAGGGCATTTGAGTAAGTTCTCAGCAGTCTTGCTTCAAACATCATAGCACAATGGCTACTTGAAATCCAGGTCAACCCCCAGGTGGAGGACCCCGGCATTGAACCCCAGTGTAGCCCCACCTGTCAGGGTATCCTTGAGCTAATCCAGTGACCCTAGACCCCAACCAGAGGACGAAAAGAGAATTTCTCCATTGGGATACAGATGATGTAGTTACATAACATCCAAAACACACATACTTCTAGAAAATGACTTGATTAACACCATGAAACTGAAAGAACATTACAATATCAATTACTTACACTCTGTTTTCACTGCCATTAAGTTGGATCAAACATCAATACTGCTCTCTGTTTTATATTCATTACTTTTTCTGCATAGACTCATCACCATTCCAAGTGTGTTTGTGTATTTACACATAACAATCAGGATTGGATGGGTGAGGAAAAAATTGAAAAGTTTTGACATTCCTTTCAGATAAGCCTTAATTATGCCTGTAAAGATTTTCAATTTGGAACTTGACTTGAAAATAGATTGCAGTGAGCTTCCATCTTCCCATTAGCTAGCAATCCAGAAATCTCATCTACAACATTAAAAACATTTTGCCTCCAATCAATAAGGTGCTATTCACATTCACACAAAAGGCAAGACAACAATTGCCGATTGAGTGCTTTCACCAAGCAGAAACTTACTGATGCAAAAACAGGTCAGGCTCCTTGCCCTTGATGTGATTATCTTTAAGCCACAAGCACGCCCTCTGGTCAAAGTTAATTTTAAAAGTTGGAACAGCTTGGATAGAATATTCAAACTTTGTTTAAGAGATAGATGTGGACAATATAGGCAATCACCGGGTGCAATGAGCAAAGACAATCATTGTAAATCACCTGATTAAAAGGAGAAACAACATACATTTTGCTGTTAGTGTCTAGAAGCTCTTTTAACTAGCGAGTATTACAAATCACATATCAGAACTGCAATGCAACGAGAAAATATTATTTCTACATTTTAATTAAATTAACCTTCCAAAAAAGCAGTGTCAAGAAACAGATGTCCTACTCAAAGCCTTCTAAAATCCCTCAGACTTGTCTTCTAAGCTTGCACAGTGATGTGCTTCATTAAATGTAGTTTTGATGTATCTACGCCCACTCGGCTATGGTGTGAAAAGGAGGTAAGAAAGATTCAGTATGAGCTGCAGCTGGGTCTGGCCTGGGACTCTCAACTCATTAAGGTGCAGGAAGCGGCTGGCTGGGGCTGCCCGTGTGGACAGAACTGCTGATTAAAAGTGGAGTTGCTAGCCAAGGTCGCTGACTCTGAGGCTGGGCCCAAAACCACCACGCAGTGTGGACAGGATGAGAGGTCAGAGGGCAGGGCGCGATGGTCAGAGCGAGCTGGTAACGATCCATATGAGAAGAAACAACCATGAACTGTCTGACTGCAGCTGTTGTTACTATAAACTAGGTCTAAAAGACAATGGAAACAGAACTTAATGAATGAAGATAAATATCAAAATAACAGCAAGGCACAAAAAATACAAGTCGGAAAGTTTAATTTTTGGGGAAATCAACTCCTAAAATACAATACCAGCCCTTTGCTTATTTTAATCATACAAGATGACCAAAAGCTATCAAACAGGGACAAAATGAACTGTGGTAAGATTGTGGCTTAAAGAACAGATTTAAGCATCAGGTTGCAAAATCATTTTTGCAATTTATTTTTGTTACTATTATTATTTTTTATTATTATTACTTAGAGTTATTAGATTTTTCTTTCTTTTTTTTTTGGAAGGATTACAATTAAGGATTACTATTTTGTTCAAAGAAAAGGGAATGTAAAAAATTAGTGTGAACAATTACATTAATATAAAAAGGAAATAAATTAAGTTTCCATTAATTTTTATTTTACATTTATCTGAATTATTAATCGTTCATTATTTATTGATAATTTTCTATCTGGACCTATTAAATACAATCATATTTGTCAAATACATGAGAGCAAACATTTTTGAGCTGCAGCCCTGGGGAAGGTTGTCGGTCAGTGTTTTGTTCAAGGACATCTTGACAATGGTGGGATGACCACTGAACCTCTGATTCTCTTGTTGTAAAATGGTCTGTCTAACCACCAGGGTCACCCTGTCACCCTGTCCACTGTACAAACCAGCTCTGTATTTGGAATTACTGAGAGCAACCAAGTGTGAGAGTTGTGGAGTGTAACACACATGTAGGAGAGAGGCTGCCTGTTTTCTCCACGCTTTGTGTGTGTGTCCAGGCAGCTGTGTAAATGGCTCACAACACCTGTGATCAATACATTTCTATTAAAGCACTTAGGACTGTCATCAGTTAGAATCACCCGGCTCCCACGTCAGCAGGAGAGAGAGGGACGAGAGACAAAGAAGGGTGAAAGGACAGAGACCACTAATGAGAACTGGCTTGAGGCCCAACCCTTCAGCTAATCAATACCACTCTGAACCAAAGCACTCTGCTCTCCAATCATATTCATCAATCCTATATTGACCAGTATGGGGACACAGCTGAAGAGGAAAAACCCTCTTTCACCCTTATCTTATAACATCTTCTGTATACCCAGACAAGAGGCACTTTAAAACAGCATAATATGAGTGATTGTTTTGTCAGGTTTGAAAGAATATGAAACTTCTATAAAGTGTCATATTTACCTTATTAATACAAAAATGATCATCTATTCACGATTGGTGAAACAAACAAAACAAAGATCAAAAAAATGTGCAAGCATTTGTTTTTTACAGCCCATTCTTGTTGCGAAATTCCCTGTTATCATCAAGCACAGTCACAAAGTTACAGGGACAAAGCCAGACATTTTTTTTTGTTTTTGTGCTGTACTGCACAGTTACTGTTGCTAAGCATGATTGGACAATCTTTTTTTGTGGGAGGGTATTAGTCAAGAGAGGACAGAGCAGCTTAAAAGTTTAGTGCTAATGCAATGAGTAGTACGCATGTAGGGAGAATGTGGGCGACTCTACTTGCCATACACACAGACACTGGTCAAAGCAAACATATGTTTTAACTTTGGCATGGAACAAAAGAAAAAAGCTGAAGATAATCCAGGGTTTTGCAGAATCTAATAACATCAGTGCTCTTCTTAGGTGATAGGTTTCTTAGGTTTGATTCATCCATATTTTTCATCCTCTGCTGTCTGTAGATAGGTTGGACAAGTGACAAGCTTGTTGTGACAACTGATGTAAGAAAACAACAGAGGATTTGAATGTTTGCCAACATCATCTTAGCAACTAATTCTATATTTAGCAGCTTTACATAAAAGAGAATTTTGTACTATAATGAAGAGGAGTTATTTATTACCCCAAAACAGCGATGTGTAAATCCAACAGAAAAAATGAAAAAAGCTATGTTGACTGTATTTAAAAAATCCCTGTGCCACAATAGTGTGTAAGAAACATGTACTGTATGTGGCTCTTGTGTGTGATGCATAACCGCAGTATTAAAACTGAAAGATTATCTTTAACTTAAACAGTGGTATTATTATGTAACTGGCAGAAGACAATGCTTCTGGCAAGTTATGTCACAGTTATTGTCTATCAAACACCATGTACCACACAGCATAGTGAATGGTGTAGAACATCTAAAAGCAGATATGATAAGCAAATATAAACCGGTCATTACTTTTATGAGGGCATGATGCATTTATAAATAAGACTTTGCAACATGTGTATACTCTGACACAAAACAAAAAGTTGATGGACGCACTTTCCTTTCAATTTACCTATTTTACCTGTCTCTGACTTCATATGTTTTTCATGAATAGTCTACTTCTATAATGACAAAAGGCAAGCAAAAAAGAGAACAATTTCCCTTGAGTTTATTTATAAAGCATATTTTATTTTCACAAACATGTCTTGTGTCCTTTTAATTTGTTCACTACTATTGCATCAAGGTGGCAACAAGACATATCCATGAATTCAACAGAGATGAAAGAATCATGTATTTAATTCAGTTTCTGTCACATTCACCCATAATAAAATAATAATGATTAGCATTGATAATACATGCAACTAGAATATAGTTGCAAGGTCAAACTGTACACGAGAAAAAAACAATGACAGTGTTTTGAAAGTGCTCTCTGCAAAAACCACACATACATTAAAAATAGGATACAATTTGTCCTGATTTAAAATAAATCAGGTCCCAGCTCAGAAAGTCCTTGAGAAATTCCACTGGAGACTGAATCTTTCGGGGCAGTGCTGTACATTCATTTATATACTGAAACTTGTTGCCAGTCATTGAGTAAAGTGGTCTCCCATTGCCCTTATCACAGAACTAATCTTGCGGGTTAGAATGAAGCCACAGGTCACTTTGAGCCTCTACAGCAATCAAACAATTGATATAACATGCAGGTAGGGAGGCATCGAGAACAACACACTGTTCCAACTGTCAGCTGCGTGACTGGATGTATCAGGCTCACCTGGTCAGTCAAGCACAAGATACAGTAATAGAAGCACAACAGTGGATAACACTGAACAACACATCCAAAATATACTGTTGCTGACATGGAGACTTCACTGACTGAAACAAACAAGAACCAAGTATGATGCACGGGAAGTTTTATTTGTCTTTATAATACTAAAGAGTTATCTGGTAAAAATAATCCCAATCTGAGCATCAGTTTTCTATTATAAGTAAGCCATAAAGAGAATCATTTAATTGGGGTAACATTATGTAATAACTCCTGAAATAGATGCTTACCAAATGTTTTAATATTTATGAAATCAGGGTAAATATAGCTCACACCAGTGGCAGAATTATGTCTTGTTTTAAAATGTTTGAAGTCTTAATTTAAGACCAAATGTCTTGGTAACACAGATGTTAAAACAGGACAGCAAACTGCAAAAAAAGCTCAAGACAGATCTATTTAAAAAAGCAATTACTTAACACCATAAAGCACTCCTTAAAGTCAACATCATGAGTTTACGGCTAAATCAAGGATGGCAGAGCTTTTAGTGTGTGGTTGCTTGCTGAGAGATGTCTTCAAGAGCGTTATGTTGCAGAGTGTCCTTCCAAGAAAAATGACAGGATCAGTCGTTTATGCAAATGTCCCAAAAAACACATACTTGCATTCAAGTGGCAGAAACCCTCTGGACCGATCTGTGATGAAATGTGGAGGAAAGCCTGAAACACTGGAAAAAGCTCTGTTCACTCAAGGAGACACAAAACAGGGGCAAATTGCACTCAGTTGCAAAACTTCACAGCTGTGTTTGCACCAGTATTTTATTAACACAAAATCTTTTGTGGATCGGACCTTAAAACTGGGCAGATTCTTTGTGGATTTGGTTCTTAGTATTCTGTTACTCTCTCCTAATAAAAACAGAGCCTTAAATTCTCTGGTCAGGAAAGGACAGAGGGTGGATTTGGACTTTTCTGAGCAATTTTCTTTGAGCCACAATATCATACTCATTTTGAATTTCAATTAGACATGCTAATTTAAGCACACTGCTTAGAAACCATTACACGTAATGAGAATACAATTTAAAAATTCTTTATCTTTCTCACATATTAAAACATACTGCATGAGCTTTTTTAAACTTTAGGGATCATTCTGTAGCCAGAAGACACAGTCAAGGTTATTGATGATGTGCACACCGTAATTCTTCAGGATTGTTGCAACAAGAGATTTCTTCAAGGTGCTCAGTGGACATAAATGTTTGAAATTAAGAAACTACGACATGATGAATAGAAGACACAAAGTCTTGAATGTCAATGGCCTGTTACATAACCTCAGACAGAATATTCAGATAAGGCTATTTCATGGTTGGCTACATTACTTTGATGCTGATTAACTAACATCAAAAATGAAAAGTACAACAGGATTTCTTTTATCAACCACCGTGTTCACAAACACATAGTCACACACAGTAAATTATTCACAGTATTTATATAACTCTCAGCTATGCACACATCTTAACACTTGTTGTGACCGTTGAGGTTTTGCAGGAAAAAAAAACATAATTACAAAAGTACATTAGCATTCAAATGCTTTAAAAATTAAACCATTTACTGTACTTGCACAGCAATTTACAGCAAGTCACTTCCAAAACTAAACCAATCAAGAACATTTTCATCAAGTACAGAGTGCAGATATCAAACAAGCACACATGACAGATCTTGGTAGTCATGAGGCACCAAATCAAATGCCCAAAAATGTTCAGTTGGATTAATGTCAAATCAAATGCTATTTCTTGACCACACTGTTGAAATGAACAGATGTATCAGCCTGACAAGAAACAAACTTCTTTATCCACTAAGGCATGAAGCAACAACTCCAGCTTCAGTAGGCTTTCACAAGAAGACAGGGCAAAATATACAATGTGTATTTTTCAGTTTCAATGTGGCCTCATGCAGTGTGCTGCCTTTTTCAGTCTCCAAATGCAGAGGTAGATCAAAACACTGGAAACTGAGTCACGTCCTGGCCACAGGCCCAGACCGCAGAAACAGCAACAGCCATAAAAACAGAGGTTGTAGGCTTCACAATAAAGACACCCTATGAATTAATAATGATTCAAATCATGCTGTTTACTCCAGATGCCGATAACCCATTTTGGTGGACTCAAAAGCCTCTACATGCTGAACACAACTAACTGCAGCATATTTTCCAGGTAACACTGTGCCCGTGATGCTAAAGGATGACAGCTGCCAGTGCCTCACAGCCAAAGCACTCATTAAAAGGAAATGTGAGTAGCCATTAAAAATAGATCCAGGTAAAACAATTCAAATGTCCACATGAAAAAAAGTGTTAATGTGGCAGCAAGCACACCACGTATACACTGAGGTATTGGTTTATGAAACATTTATTCAACTTGCCTGGTGAGAAACACAAAGAGAATTCTCACAAGACCAGTGTTTAATTTGATAACCATATTCAGAGAAGATTGACTTATTTCTACTCATCTGTAAACCTGCTGAGCTGACAATCATGCCCAGCAAGAAATAAGCCCATTTATAAAATGAATACAGAAGCAGTTGAAAGTTTAGTTTAGTTGAAAGAAAATTCTCATATGAATATTGATACTATGAATATTGGTTTAGGGCTGACAAGAAAAAATAGGGGCAAGTACATCAAATCTCCAGCAGCGTTCAATAAGAATCTTAGGCTGCACTAATCAATAGTTTAGCCATGCTAGCAGTATGACTCTAAGCTTTATGGATAATGTCCGTTATTCAGTCCACCATTTGGTCTAGACTAAAATATCTCAGTAACTATTAGTTGAGTTAAAATTACATTTAAAGATGTTCATGGTCTGCAGATGATGAACCCTAATGGCTAAAGTTACATGTAGCTCCTCACTTTTCATCCTTTACAATGAGGTTGACATTTGTTGGGGGATTAAAAGAGCTATTGAATGGATTGTCATTAAACTCAGTGCAGACATTTTGAAATCTTTCCAACACTTTGGTTTATGAGTTAGATAATATAAATAAATATAACAAATAAATAAATAAATGGAAAATATAGTTAGCCTCAGTTGTCGTTTGGCACCAATTGGCATCTATAGCATAAACGGTCAACTAATGAGATGAATATTTCCCTCAAATATTTCCCTAGGTCACCCATTTGCTAACACAGTCAACATATAAAGTGAAAAGGTATCAATGTTGTGCTTACAAAAAGACCAAAAAAATACAACTGATGCAGACTTAAATATTAACTAAATTTTTATTTTGGTGTCCCTCAAAGACAGGTGTTTGATATGAAGAGCTGACCACATTGGTTATTTGTCCAAACACTTATGTTCATGTGATCTGGCAGCTATCTCTTGTGGCTGTGTGATTAATTAATTGTCATGAGCTACAGCAGAAGTAGCTTGACATTTCATAAAGAGAAGGTCAGGGCGGTTGGTTGGTTGGATCCTTTGCTTCCATTCTCAAGCAAAACATCAACACTGGTTTCTTTTAACAATATTCCCTTAGCCTTAACCAAATCAATGCAGTATAAACCTAATCAAATTTGAACCCAAGGTGACAGATGAGAAAACTGCCATTTTAATCCCTTTTGTAATGATGACTTTAAACGTTTGTAAGACAGTGATTGTAGGGCATATTGTACTCAGTGGTTTATTATTCCTGTGAGAGAAACCAACCCAGCTGCAATGTGAAGCTTTATAGATAACACTACATTGGAATCACATTGAGACTTACAATTACTAAAATAAAGTGTGAGTATTGCTTGCTCATCGCTCTTTATTCTCTTCGGTCAGTATCTTTGTAGAAAGAGCAGAATTTTATTTTATTTTTTAATCTTTTACTCACTGAGGACGATCTTTAGAGAGAAAGAATATAGAAACAGATGAGTGGGCTCTCACATTCCCCGAGTGTATGCTTTAGTGGTTTAGATGAAGTCCATGTCAGTACCATTCATCTGGCTGCCATGATGTTAGAGCCTACCACTGACTGATCAATTGGAGTCCCTCAAGGAATCATACAGCCTTATAAGTGAAAGGCTATTGAAGTTATTAAATCCAGGGACAGCAGCAGCTGCAGCAGAAAGGCAGAAAAAGACTCAATGCCCTTTGCAAAGAAAGTGTTGTCTTGACACAGTTACTCATTCTCTAGACAGTCACTGAAAATGTATTAAGGGATGTTCAGGCATATCATCAAAGAACGATCAGAGTATTTTCCTCATTTGATCATGTGATTTTCTGGTGCTCTTTGGCATATCATACAGTATGTGCACAAAATCTCAGAATCTTAACATTGCATAATCTTGTACAAAATACAGCTTTTTTGTGCATTTTTCTCATGTTGTACTGCAAATACTTGAATGGAAACAGTTACCCAAGTGTATCCTTGATTGTTTATCCCTTGTGATGTGCATTCATATCTGAAAATATTTATTTATTTTATGTTATTGAAAATGAATAAATTGGAGGATTGTGCAGCCTAAGGAGAGCTAAATGCTGCCTGAGTGCTTTCTAGTTTTTGTTAGGTTTCTACTGTTAGGTATATATTTTGAAACAAATATTGTGTAAATATTTGAAGGTTTGCAAAATAAAGAAAAATTGCCACTAATTTTTTTGTTGGAACCGTAATATTTTTTTAATTACCATATTATCCCTGCCAACAGAAGTGTCTTACTTTGGCTTGTTTGGACTTGTGAAATGAGTGGCCTAAAGCAATATGCAATGTAATACACAGAATATAAACTATTGGCTGAAATTTAATTTAATAATTAGAAATCTCCTCTAATGTCCTACTCATTTGGCTTTTCAAGCAGCATAAACTGCAAAATACCACTGCACTCTCCTATCTTGACTCTTGCACTCTTCTCTAATTTTCACAATAATGTGATAATGAAAAACAATAGCAATGCTTTCAAAATGCCCTGATATTAGCATTCTGATGAAAGTTAACAAAATGGGATTTTTGTTTTCCTCATTCATAGTCAGACAACATTCAACGAGTTGTTTTCTCTGCTACTTAGAATTTAATTGAACCCAACAGGACTGACAATACAGCAAAAGTGAATTCAGCCTCTTAAATATTACATTGTGTGAATATAAAATCTGAATTTCTTCATTTTTGAAATTCTGGTATAATCATAATAATCAAATGTTACCATTTGCATTCACAAAGACTATTTCTAATGGCAATATTGCTTTATGCCATACTATTGATCTTATAAAAGCACAACTAGGGATACAGTACAACAACTTGAATCATTACCATACATTGTGCTGCAATCATCCATCTCTTTTATAAACAGACACACAGGTACAGTAAAGGTCATGGTATTTGCGACAGAAGGTAATGTTGTCCCTTTCTTTTGCAAATTACTGCATATATCTAAGCTACCTAAGCTGAATCAAGATATGTAGCATCCTCAGTTGAGCTCAGAGTTAATAACTATAGGTTATAGGTTGGCGTCAAAGGTTTCTTGTACAAATTCCAAGCTTGGGAAGACTTATTTCAAGTACCACGTTCCCTGCTACTGGATTGAACTACAACACAGCTAGAAGATAGAGACACATATACTTGGGACACACTACCTACCTCTGCATGAGTAGTCAATGTGTCTTGTTTGACTTCTGTAGTTTGCATTCCTGCTGCATCACTGCTACTGCCTACATACAGTACATTAGAGGAATAGTTTTCAAAGCCTGAAACTGAGGGCCTCACCTCAGATGAGGCTTAAAAGAAGGCACCCCTCCATCCCCATTAGTTTACTTGCTTCTTTTCCCACACTTCCTGTTTGCAGATGCAACCATGATTATGGTATTTGATCCCACAGACACTTCACTGAGCCAAGTAGGCTACACAAAATACATAAAAGTCTGTCTTGGGGCATTTATTGGTTTCAGACTGTGAAAGTGGGGAAAACAGAAAAATTCCCCCAAACTACTTTATCTCTGATTTATCTCTTTAACCAAATTACACACACTTGTAATAACTCCTATTAATAAACTCATTTGGAG
>JANJYQ010450548.1:0-10358 GCA_024605255.1 Rastrelliger kanagurta | reverse complement strand
GAGAGAGAGAGAGAGAGAGAGAGAGAGAGAGAGAGAGAGAGAGAGAGAGAGAGAAGGGGGGGAGAGAGGGAGAGAAAAGTAAATTAAAAACACAGAAAGAATGGAGGAGAGGGAGAGATATAGGAGGAGGACTTTGCTCTTCATCACGGTCACATTTAGCTTGTCCTTACTACTCTACTAATACTACAGTGTGCACTAATAAAGGCTGCCCACTAATTATTACACAGTCAGTCAGTGCACATTACAATAACAGGATAACAAATAGATTTGTTCATTTATTCTTGTTTGGTTTTATTTATTGGTACGTAAATACGTAAGTAGGCTTATGCTGTGGAAAAATGGCTTTTTTAATCTGGTTATTTCATTTTCTTTTTTTTTACATTTCTTCATTTTTTTGTACAGGTTGTTTTTGAGGTTTAAAGTTAATTAAAAATAGACTATAAGAGTTTAATTTAACCAGAAATACATGTGTGTTGCTTGTCTCATTCTTCTAGTTTATCCATATGGTAGCCCAACATTATATGTCAGCAATTCAGATAGGCTACAATTCAAATCCTGCATCATTTGCAGCTGTCTTTTATTTTATCTTTTTAAATGCTCAAAAATATGTTCTCATGTCTGTGTTGCATTTGGCTATGTTAATGTGGCCAAAGTCATCACTGAAACTCATGCCAATGCATTTTCTGATTACCACATAGTCTATGTGGAAAATAAGGAGCTAATAATCAAATCTCCATATTGAACAGCCAAATCTGTTTCAACAGAGTCATGTACAGAACTCGGATTAATGTTGGCATTAGTAAACAATAACTGCTGCATTGTATTTTCAGTAAGATTTGTTAACAGGATATGAGGGAAGTTTCCCCAAATGATGGCGTCATGTCTCACAAATATTTTGTGGTTCAGAAATTGTAAAAATGGATTGTTTTTAATCAGCATGCTGATTTTTCTGTTGACTTCTTTTGCATTCACTAAACATGAACAGTGATTGCCATGTGTCATCCTTACCTTCAGCCGAACTTGCTCATAAACAGCAATAGTTCTGTTGCTGAAGGTGATAGCATTACAGAAGCTGGCTTGTCTCTTAACGGTCCTCTGGGATGTGTCCATGATGATCTGCGAGCCCTTGGTGCTGGGGTGGAAGAGCAGAGGAAAGGACGACAGACTGCCGCATGGTTGAATGGGCAGACAGCATTTAGGCTTGTGATGGCATCGGTGGGATGTGGCAGGAAACGGCCCATTCAGAGAATCTATAAGGAGAAGAGTCAATATGAATGCTTAGCTTGGTCTACAGGTTGTGACCAGACCAATGAATAAATTCTCAGTGCATAATTTACAGTGAAGTAACCGCATTTTGGATTAGATTAGAATATTAGATCATAGCCTGTTGTGACCTGCTATCACGTCTTTTCATCTTACATATGTTATCTGTCAAATTCTGTGAAAATACATTTAAATAATCTAATACTTGGGTTCTGTTTCCAGTCTCTTAAGGTAGATAAGTGCAACCACACACCTACTATGTGGAAAAGAAAGAACAATATACAATGTGGTTACATACAAAAATGTCCTTGGATGGAAAAAAATATACAAGGACAGGCTTGCTCTAATTGTCACATAATTAAGGAGAAAATTGCAGCTGTGAGAAGTTCATACAAAATGCTCTAATTTCAGTAAATGGTATATTTCCAGTAAAAACCCCATCACTTTATGTTATTCTACAATTTGCCAAATTTGAAACCGGTTAGTGTTTCCTCTGTGGTCAGGTCTGTGCTTGAGCACATTTGTACAATAATAGGTAGAGAGGAGGAAATGGCGCAGGAGAAATAGGAGGTATGCTAACAATGACTAACCAGCATGTACAGTACAGTAAGGTGCCACAACACCACACGTCTGAACAGCTCTCTTAACTGCATGAAGAAACCTTTAGGGAGTCACTTATGTATATGTTTAGCTGGGTGTTATGTTCAAAACAGCTCTTATAAAAGAGAGACTGTTACATGAAACTCCAGCTGTGGCTTATATTTTAATGAGTGCACATCACTTGCAATATACTGTATGACAGTCAAATGTGTACAAGCTGGCCAATTAATTAATTTTTTAAGAAAATACACAGAGCAGCTTTTGGGTTTTGTGATATTTATTGTGCTTTGTTGCACAGGAAATGGTGAAATAAGCACAGACTCACAGGAGAAGCAGTATTTTTCCATTTTTCAGGACAGTAAAATGTGTCTGTTCTGTGGATTAAGACAAGATTTACATCAGAGAATTGATGATTAATTGATTGGGTGTCAACTATGAAATATATCAACTATTTCGCTAATCAATTATTGTTTCATTCATTAAAAAAGAAAAAAAAATCTCAAGTTCTAGCAACTTAAATATCGTCTGGTTTCTTTAGTCTGTTTATATATGAACATCTTTGGGTTGTGAACTGTTGGTCAGGAAAACGCAACATAAGACATTTGAGGACATGACCTTGGGAAACAGTATTAAATGTAAATCGACAGGTTAATGAAAATGAAAACCGTAATAATATCCCTAATTTACAACCATGCATGTAAAAACTCAGTTTATCAAGGTCAAACTAGAAAAGGCTAAAGAAGAAAATTTAAACATTTTCAATTAGACGTCTTTGTAACATATTTCTGTAGAGTTTTTCCCTATAATCAAATCACAATCAGTGAGGCTCTGCCACTGTGTGCACTGGGCTCAGCACAGTGTATTTGTGAAGCTCTTTGCATGTTCTTGTCACTACAGAACAATGCTGAATTGTGCTCTATGCACAACAGTGGTCTTAAATGAAGTCATAACAGATCCTTCAACTGTATTGCATCCATGATGTCATGTCATACATGATGTCTTCAGGAAAAGATAACAGGGCTGTATTGTACTCCATCAATGACTGGGCCTGAGACTGAATAGAGTATTTCCTGTGAGGTCTGAAAACAGCAACAACACCTCACACACAAGTGTCGGCAGAAAGTGTGGCAGTGTGCATGATTCACCACCTAAGCCCAGATCTCAATCTATTTTTTCATTTTCACTTATTATAATTTCTGCAACAGTGAAATTAAATTCTTCCTTCAGTAGCAGCTTTATTTTCATATCCCAGGCATATTCTGCAGCATTCAGAGCACACGAAGGGCTTAATAAATGGAATAAAGTCAAATTAGAAAATAATGGATAAATAAAAATACCACATTTGATGTACTTTAAACGACAGCAGAATCAATGATTAGAACCAAAATCCCTAATGATAGAGTAGCTGTTGAAGTGTGTTTAAAAAGTAATGCGACCTGACAGAAATGTCATTCTTAACAGTTACCAGAGCCCTGCCATGACAAAGAGAGGTGCCACGACAAACGTCAGATGAGCAATTTAAGGACGGATAATGTTACTTAATGCACCACCGCACACAATGTGACTGCCGCTGCTGTCATTAATTGGAAAGGACAAACACTGCAGAGACATAGAACGGCACTGGCCAGTGTCACCTGGCCTCCTCTGTGTTTTATCCCCAGGCTCTCAGTAAGAAGCCTCAACAGAGGCCCTAATGTGGTGTGACGTTAGTATCAAGGCTTGGCGGCACGTTCTCACAAGACCAGCACTCACAGGCAGCATCCTTAAGAGCCAGAGGGCACATATATGATTTTAGCTTTTGCAAATATGTCATAGCTTGTGTGGTTGCAATAAGAAGTAAACAAAAGTGATTCTCAAACACCAGAAAGTTTTAAGACATCTTCCAAAAAGTACTGCTGCGACAGTACTGCACTCAAAGTTGATCACTTAAATGGATTTTTTTTTTTTTAAACTGAGTAACTTAAAACAGAAAACAATCCATGTAACATATCTCCAGGCATCTTTCTTTTGCACTGTAATGTTAAGTAATGAATCATTATGCTGCTTGTTTTGGAGGTATTTTCTAAATGAGGGTGTTACAGAAGTCAAAATTTAGACACTATTTTTGTTGAACATGAAAACAAGAGCTATTGGCCCGTTTTACTTTTAAGGTTTAAATCAACGTAATCACTTTTCATGAATAATGATTTAACTGCAAACTGTGATGCTTAAACTTCAGTACTACATAGATGCACAGATGCCAAATTAGGAGAGCTGGAAGCTGAATGATTCATGGGCGCTTGAGCTGGACAGGGGCCCTGGAACATGACAGGGGTTACAGATATTTACAGTTAAAGGTACCAGACTAAGCTCTTGTCAAGGGGCCAAGAATTTCTAGCAGCACCCCTGCCGGCACTTACATTGCTATTCCACACCAGTGGCCCCTCAAAATGAAATTTGGATGGATTACTACGGATTAACCCAAGTCCATTTGTCTGTCTGGTGGATGAGATGTTTTCTTTGCCCAGTCATGTGTGCTAGTTAATATCATCACACAGCTTCAAATCAAACATGCATTATACAGTACATGCATCTGCTATACAGCCTGAGGAAAGATATCAGCTCATGCATCAATTTTAGAGCATCCAGTCATCAGTGAATTCTGTTGCTTTTCAGTGTTCACTATGTGTACAACTTATTCAAGGCCAAATAAAACATTCAGAAGCTCCTCCATCACACAAAACTGGCTCGGATACCACATGTACTGTCAATCAGAGCTACTGCTGTCAATTATTCTCATCATCTATTAATTAATCAATCATGTAATTTATAAAATGTCAGAAAAAATAACAATGACAGCTGACATCTTTATATTGCTTGTTTGGTTAAAGCAACACTCTAGAAACCCTGTGTACTGTCATGAACCAGAGGAAAATAGAAAATCTTCACATTTGAGATGGTGGAGACAAGCAAAGTTTACCTTATTTTATTGCTTGACAAATGACTAAAATGGTTCATTCACAATTATAGACAATTATGCAATTTATAAAATATCAGAAAATATAGTGAGATTCTCGTAACACCTAAAGCCCATAATGACAACTGACATCTTTATATTACTTTTTTGTTAAAGCTACACATAAACCTAAGGTACAGTCATGAACCAGAGGAAAGTAACAAATCCTCACATTTGAGTGTGGTGATAGAAAATGTTTGCTTTATTTTAACTGATTAGAACTAATCATTTATAGCTGTTGCTATACATAAATCAGTACCACATCATCTAGGCTAATATTTGATAAAGTGGTCAATATCATTCATGCCTTATTTGTAGTATTTAGCACATTCAAACTGCAACAAAGTAAGTTCATTCACACATGTGGCCTGTGTGCATTACTATCAGAGAGATGAAAAGTTTTCAAGTTTGTTGCTCTGTTTGATGACTATTCGCAACTAACAGACATTTTTCAGTGTTCAACTAGCTAGTTGTAAAAAGCTTCTGAAAGGCATTTTTATTGACTGGAATGTGAAAATATATTATTAAATATACACCTGTCAACTACCATCATTTAGACCAGTACGATCAATTTATAGCCTCATGAGTTGAAAAATTCGAACATGGAATAAACGTAAAGTTATTACATTTATTTATTTATTTTTACAACTAGCTACATTCATCATGCATCGCTTTCTGATTGGCAAAAAAAGACAGATAACAAGCCAGGTGGGAAAAGTTGTGTGTAGTCTCCCAACTTAGTTTCAGTTTGTCCTGTGATTATCTGTGAACAGGTTTGACTGGGATTTTAATCTCTGGGATGTTTAAAATCCTACTAACTCTTCAGTTTATTCTGTCAATGTTTTCTTGTATTCCGAAGCAGTCGTGACTTACAGAAGGTGGTGAAACTCAGCAACTTTCAATTCTCGTTTATTTTTAGGCTGCCAGGACGCCCACAGTTTTCACTGCAGATTGTTTCCAATCGATACCTATATTACAGGATCTGTCAATAATATAGATTCAATACGGTCTCCTGGAGCTGTGATGACTGATATCCTTACCGTACAGGGTATTTCTGGTGATCTGACCTCCCATGGCTGGATGCAAGGTGTGTTTTCACCTCTTCCTAACTACCGGCGGATCCACAATATTCAAATTCAGCTGCGCGTCCTCAGCGGCGACATTATAATTCAGACACAACGCCGTGCTCAAAAAAGTCCCCACAGTGATTCAGCTGCAGGTTGCATCTGTTCAGAGCCTCAGCATGCAAGCAGCCAACACATACAACAGCGGGAGCTTCCTCCTGTCCGTGCACAGATCACGCTGAAATTAACATAAAAGGTGGTAGTGGAGGCGGAGCTTCCCAGGAATATTAACGCTGTAGTCTCCAAAGAGAGGATTTAAGGAATAAACCACCTTAATAACCCTATAGATTATGCTTCTTCATGTAATACAATTTAATATCACCATCATAGTGTCACGTGTGTGCCGCTGAGTTGCTGTTTTGCTTCTGTTGATTTGATTTTGATATCTGATTACTCCCATTTTACGACCACTTGTGTTGTGTCCCCAGTTTACCTACTTTCTTTGGACTGTTGCCACAGTTACACAGCCTTTACAGAACAGGTTATGTTGGGTTTTCACACCCACTTTCACAAATACAAGGTGGTGTTTTTGATATAAAGCACGATCATATATCAAGAAACTTAGTTATGCTTTGGTTTATTTTACATCATATCTTCATGATGTAGAAAACTGCAGAAAGGAAAATATTCTGACAGCATGCTTTAAAATTAAGTTAGGCCTCCTTAAGGATCCATCTGTGACTCAAATTTCCTCCAGTTAAACAGCAGCAAAACTGAAGCTCTCTTTATTGCCACTGCACACCACATTCATACCTCATATCACCTTTGATGGCAAGGACGTCCTTTCTTATCTCCTCAGTCTAATCTGTATGCTGACCTACATCTGTGCCATAAAAACATCTATACAAAATCTCTTTCTACCATCTTCAAAATATATCTAAACTCAGACTCTCTCTAAATTTCCATGCATCCAGAAGCTCCAGTACATTTAGTTCAGCACTGCCAGGATCATGATGGGAGCCTGAAAACAAACATATAACACCTCTATTTTCATTGCATTGGCTTCCTGTTTCCTTCAGGGCTTACTACAAAGTTCTGCCACATACAAATCCACCATGGGACACATACCTCCCTACCTACAGGAAATGATCATACCACAAATCACCACCCGTACTCTCAGATCTGCCAGCAGCTTGGTCCTCTGGGCCCTGGGGACTCTGAGCTTTCTGGTCTGCTGTCCCATGCTTGTGGACAAAATGCATGAAACAATATGGCTGAAAAGCTACATCTGACTGGATAACACAGAGATGTCAGTCTACAGGACTACTGAAGGTTTAAGGGTTGCTTGGTTTGCGGTCACCTTACTCCAGTTTCTTCACTTAACACAGCAGTGTTTCAGGATTTATTTGGAAGCTTGTGGGAAGATGAATGCTGATGCATTATGACAGTAAACTCTTAGCGGTGGAGTCGCTATGATGACCTCACAGAGACACCACTGGCTTCAGGCTAGAATGATGCTGTAGCTGCGAAATTGTGCCCAAACAGGAAAAAACCCAAGGCTGTGTGGTAAATTATCTCAGTTTTTGCTTCATTAAGGTTATTTGTTGGTTTTAAGTAACATAAGCTATATTTCCTTCATAACAGTAGTACAAAAGCTGAAAAATTGAAGTTGTGATTATTAAGCTTTATTGTCAATATTAAAAAACTCAAACTCCATAATTTAATTAGTAACTAAAAATGCAGTTTAACACATTTTCCTCAAAGACAGTGTTTAGGTCCTTCCACCTTTCCTTTGTAGTAAGGTAATAACTTGGTTGGGCCTCTCATAAGTGTTTGGCTTTAGATGTTCAGAGTTGGCATGGTGGCCTTGATCCCTGGTGGGCACCTCTCAGGATCTGCCTTGTCGCTTTGGCGTTTACATAACTTGCATCGGCAGCCAGGCCTGTGAGACTCTGTATTGGCTCAGTAGCATGAGCGTTATTCTCAGGCTGTTTATACAAACTGATTGCGGTTAACTCAACTGTCTGTAAGCAATTTGCAACACGGGTAAAGCCATATGACTTGGCATTTTTCATGCAGCATTTTACATAGTTATTTTCTATGTGGTCAAACTGATTTTACTTGTCAAAGGAAATTGAGATGAATTAAAAATGTCAAAGCAAAAAGTGTGAACAGAGAACTTAGGAGTTTATGGCATGAAGCCTGTAGCTTTCACAGTCATGCTTAATAGAGTTTGACATGCCACCTGATCACTGGGCTGTCAAAATGTGATTGGCTGTTCTATAATACAAGGAGAAGTGTTCTTCACAATGAAATAATAAAACATGATGCCTTATGTCTTACAGTAACATCAAAGCTCCATTCACTACCTGTACAATTACGTAATAACATTGCAAAACATGCAAAAATAAATATATTTGTATAAATATTCCTTAAATGCACCTTTGACACACCAGAAGACAAGAAAACCTTTATGACATTAATGATAATATGCAATGCATCATCTTTAAAAATGTTACCCGTGAATAATCTCAGCAATAATCACTTAAAAGTCACAGAATAAGGTCTTAGTTTAAAAATTGACTGTGTCTCAGTTTAACAGCTTAAAGTCACTAAGTATTATATTGTTAAAACTATTCTAATTATGTTTATTATATATTTGCACAGGGTGAAAACTTTGTGCCTTTCACTGATAGATCTGGATAAACACTGTGTAGGCCAACAGAACAGACTGACACCTCCTCCTACAGTAGATTATTTGTAGATGGGCGCCTGGCAGGCAGCAGCTGCCTGGTGGGGTATAGTGGGGAGGGGCCTCTACACATCTTGACAGCCTTGGTTGAGGCAGCCGTGGTGCACACTTGCTCTCTTAGGGGATGATCCATTTTGAACAAAAACACCATTCAGCTCAGAATTTGGACCCTCGCCCTAGAGCCATATGCAAAACATTACAAAGCAACACAAGAGCATCATATGATCCTCAACAGGGGGGTGTCAGCAGAAAATCAACCTCACCCAGCAGGCTTGTGTACAGAGGTAAAATCAAGTTGTCACGTAGCACTGAAAAGTGACAGTGACAAAAATGCTTGGGGGAAGAGAGATTAATTTGAAATGACTAGAATCAAGTTTATTTATTGGCAAAGTATATTGCTCAAACAAAAAAAAAAGCTGTCAGTGGTTCTCAGTGTGTACCAATATGCAGTGCCAAAAGGTGCAGACAAACAGACAGACTTTTACTTGTATAAGGTTAATAGCTGAACCAAAAGTTCCTGGATCACTACAGTTTCCAGTTTACAGCATTCTACCACTGGGTTTCTATTGATGTTTTGTTGTATTGATCATTTTGTTCTTTCCTACTTCGATTTGTCCAGAGGCTTTATATTTTTGAACTGAGAGTTATAGATCTAACAGGAAGAACATATCAGCATTATGAGCTTGGTTTATATTTTATTTAGCTTGGTGTTCAGTGGTGTGCAGTGAGCCAGAGATCATGAAGCTGAGAGATCATCACCGAGATTATGATGTGGTTGTAGACCTGTGGGACTATGATGGCATTACTGAGAAGCAAACAGCTGTCTGCATCCTAAAACCTGATAATTTTGTTCATCATTGCTGGCACAAGTAGAAATTCATCTCACTAAATCAGTTACTGTGCTAAATGGAATTCTTAAAGCAACCTTTAGCGTCATAAAACAACCGTCACTTTTATGGAAAAGCTAGCAGTTCACACTAGGGATAACAGGAGCAACACAAGAGCAGGCAGCTGACCAGGCTGGAAAAGTACCTGACAGCACAACTTGACTCCGACTCCTGGGTCAGGACAAATGCTTGTTTAACATAAAGGCAGAAACACAGAGTAGATGTTGTTCCTGCTTTGGTCCTGTTTGTGTTTCTCTTGCCCTTTCTACATTTGTCATTGCCTTCACTGCCACACTCCACATATCCACCAGATGCCTCCCAGACTTTTCATGCCAGCTTCCCACACTCACCTGCTCACTGCCAATTTGTCTTGACTAGCTGATCTTTATCCCATCGGTCCTGGTTTTACAAAATGGTGACTTGTAATTAAAGGCAGCTATGAACCACTTGATTTGATGAATTTGCAAACAAACTTATTGTTTTTATTAACTTTGAACATTTTTATCTGCTTGAATTTATTATGATTATTAATAACATTTTCCTACATTTGTATTTGTGTGTCAAATACCATATTTGTACTTTACTTTCCATATTTGGAGCAAGGGGGAAGCCTAGCCCGGCAAAGAGCTACATAAACTGCTGGTGAACTTTCTGAGATCTGTCACTCAATGTAACCACGCCCCAATTTATGCACAAATTTTAAGCCTTAATAACATTAAAAAGGTTGTGGTACAAATAAATTCACCCCCTGCATAGTGTTCATAGAAGAGGAACCTATTGGTAGAGCCCCCCCCCCC
>JANJYQ010450542.1:0-10233 GCA_024605255.1 Rastrelliger kanagurta | reverse complement strand
AAAAAAAAAAAAAATTAATTAATTAAGAAAGTATCCCTTTTGTATTTACTTTTTGTTACATTTTAAACATTGTCACATCTGCAGGGATATGATTTTATTGTCCCATAACAGGTAAATAGACATGCAGAGTTTAAAGACCATGTGAATACATAATAACAAAAGTAATAACAGGAGGAAAGGTCATTTAAAAACCGTAAACATTTTAAGTTGTACACAATTTAAAAGTTTTTATTTATCAGTTTTGATAATATCGTGAAAATATAAGAATCCACAACTTATGTAGTAGATATAAAGAGCTAATTCTAAAGAAACAGAAACACAACTATTCTTATTTTTAGGTGGTTATACACGAATTACAACATCCTTAAGAATATTTGTTCAATTTCTGCCGAGTCCACTCCACATGAACGTGGATATGAATGAAACAGAACAAAATTGAGCTTTAACTCCAAATTCTGTCATGAATGGTCTGACTTTAAAAAAAAAAAGAGTTCCCATTTGAATTTGTAAAAAAAACTAGTACTAGTACTGGTATAAATGGTCATTATTTAATAAAATAAAATAAAAAAAACTCCCAAAACCTCATAAAAAACTTTAAATATAAACCAGCTAAATATCGACCAGCAGACAGGAGTAATAGTGATACAAGTAGTACCATAATGATTTTCACGTCTCTGAGACAGCAGTTTGTAGTGTCGACTACTACATATCAGTCTGGTCCACTATGTGAAGCATCTGTTTTTGTTATGACATGTTGCTACTTTATGGTTTTATATTTTACTTTGTAAATATTACAGGAATTTAATCAATTCCCTGCTAACTCTGCTGTCACCCTTCTCTTATTATAGATTCAATCACCACTTTCAAGTTGGTAACCTGCTATTTGTGGTGTATATATTGTCACATATTTTTCTATTTGATCATAGACAGAAAATGATTCCACTGTGTGTATTTGCCCTGTTTAACATACACTGTGTGGCACACAGATAGGAGAGGTCCTGTGCTGTCAGCTGGTATGAACAGACTGTATTAACAAGACATAAGTGAATTAGTTCCAGGAGGACTTGACGGTCAGAGTCATCTTATTCAGTCCTCCCGCTCCATTGTTTGCCTTAGATTAGTCTGATAGCATTCACATGTATGAACTGCCACTATCTACAGATTGCATAGGGGCCTCTCCAGGTCTCATACAACACATTTAGCTCAGACAAAGAATCACAATGAAATTGTGAAAGCATTCAGTGTTCCTGAATGAGAAATGATTCATCTCGCTTGACCGAGGTATTGTGTAGGATGGATGGTGGGTGGGAGACATTAACAGCGAAGAGGTGACAGCAGTGGGGTGTTTTTTTTTTAATTTGCTGTCTCCATCTGCTGGGTGTAATTAGTAGAAAACAATCACAAGATGCCCAATAGAGAGTCTGAAAGATAGTGTCAACGAATAGTATAAGAGACGTAAGAAAGTTAACTATCAGGGGTTTAAACTGTAAACGAATAGAGGGATTTAAAAAATATGAGAAGACTCAAGTGGGTCTCAGTCTAATATTTTAACCTGTGTAATTGAAGTGTATAGAGAACGCCAAGCACACTTGAACTTGTTAATGAGAACAGTGCAGCGTTTATAATTTAAAAGGCTTCTCTTTCAGGGAGTGCATAGACTATAACAAAGTTAATGCAATTCATCAACTCATGTGAAGTGATGTAGTTCATGAGAATTGTGAAGGGTGCTACAATAGCCAATCAATTTTCTATGCATTCTTAGTGTCTTAAAGATCCCCTCCAGACATGTTTGATGTATATAATATGCACTTCAAGTAATAAGTTGTGTCTAATTTGTTAGCTATCTTGTTAAGATCTTTAAAATGACATTTCCTCCTTCTCCAGAATATATGAATATGTTTTATTTTGGGCACAAGATAAACACAACCTCAAGACAATGTATCCTTCTTCACAATAAAGTATGTTCTCAGTGTTTGTCCAGGAAGCGTCAGGTTCACATATCACAGTTGTAGCTGAATATTCATGCTAAATCATGCTAGTTGGCCTGCCCCTTAAAACTGGATTTTAAATAACTTCTAGCATTAAGCATTCTAGGCTTAAACTCTGTACAGACATCAGTATGTATAGTGAACCTCAATTATCCAAGTGAAATAATGAACTAGTTTATTAAATGTAATGAAATAATACTGTATATAACACTGTATATTTGATACTGAAAGAGAATGTGCATTGAAATCATCAACATCTGCATTAAACCTAATGGAACTGGTCAAATTCCTTATGTATCTTACTGTTTCTGTATCCGTACAATGTACATACATACAGTATATGGGTGTATTTTTCTTCACTGGCACAATGGTATGTGTTGTTACTTTCCCACGAACTTTCAATCAAAACAATAGAATCTGTTGTGCTTATGCAGAAGAACATGTATGCATGATTCAAACAAAATGGGTATCCACTCATGAAAATAGCTGCACGGTGCTGCTAGTAGTCAAAAACACTGCAGGGAATGTTGCAAGATGTGAAAGTAACAGGAATGTTTGTTGCTTTTTTCATGTCAAAGAGTGGGAATATTTGCCAAGCTTTCATCAAAATGACTGGGAGCATTGTCATGACATGAATCACAGTTGAACTATGATATATGTAGAACACAACTTTGTGATTTGGTGAATGTGAATTACTTTAAACCTGGTGCACCTCCATTACAGAAGAAAAGAGAATGGGGAAGCTGAAGAAGAAATGTGGAAGGGGAGTCCAACAGTGACAAATGAAACAAAGGGATGCAGGGAAGGCAGCGTGTGGACAGGTTTGAAGTGGTGGGCAGCCTAAGGCAGGTAGAGAGACAAAAGACAACACAGCAAAAGCTGTATCCATATTGCATGAAATAGAGACATGCACATAGCTCATCCACCACATTCCCTTCCAGAGCCTCCTCTCTGCATCCCAGGGGTTATGTTGAATTATCCACAACGCCAGTTTCGTTTGTCGCTCTGACTTTCTTATCTCTCTCTGTCTCCATCCATCCATCCAGGGAACACTAACAGCGTTTTTGCCCTGGACTACATCAGCGGTGCCCTGACAGTGAACGGGCAGCTGGACAGAGAAAATCCACTCTACTCAGCAGGATTCACTCTCACTGTCAAGGTAAACTGCTGAATGGGAGAAGACTTTGGGATGGAGGGACTGTTGCATCCTTGAGAAGGGATTCACAGTGTATTTAGCCAGTGGGTGAGGGAGAGCTTTGATATGATGGTGTATTAAGTCAATGCATTGTCTGGGTTTAATAAAGCCTCAAAAGACCTGCTAAGTACAGTACTTCACTCTGGCTTGTACTGTACATGTTGTAATGTAGCAGCCTTTAAAGTTTATACTCATGGCTATAATTAAGAAAGATTTCAAGGTCAATACTTAACACTCCCACAGCACCAGTTTTGTCTATAGATACTGCACACATGTGACATGTAAACAAATAGCTTTATTATGCTTGGTAGTGAAGATGTTTGTGATTCTTTGATAATATCCCTTTCAGAGCTTTGTGTGCAGTGAACAGCCAGCAGCCAGAGAGTGTTGGGGGTGCGTAGGAGGACAAGATAAAGGAATAGGATTTAGAGTCCTCCTCAATGCTAAGGGCTCCTTTGTTCCTACTTCTTATTTTTTTTCTTCTGTTTGAAGCAGGTGGAGTCTCTGAATCTCTCTGTCCCTCCACTGAGCCTAAAGTCTATCTCACTTGACTTTTTAGCATGTCAGTCCTGCCCACTCACCCACCAACATCAATGCCCCCACTCCCCAACCCACCGACGGCCTTCCCACCTTGTCCACTCTGCCACTTTCTTTTTTTTTGTCATCATTTCTTCTCTTTCACTGTCGAACACCAAGATGTTCCCAGAGGGTGTGAGAGGGTGCATGAAACTGATTTCCAAGTGCTACTGAAAGTGGAAGGATTTGCGATCAAAGACCCAGTTTTTTCCATGTTGCTGCAATGTTACTTTGTGGATTTTTATGGCATGTCAAGTTAAATAATTTGCACATGTGCTGCACAACAAATTGCCTTTAAGAGTACTTAATGGCCCCTGTAGAGCTCATATATTTTCTCATTTAGCTGCAATTATTTCTCATGAAGAGCAGATTATATGAGGGTTTTTATATGAGAGAGCATTGAGATACAGTTCTGAGGTTTAATACAAAAAGGAATTTGTGCTAACATATTCTAGCCTCAGTCT
This sequence comes from Rastrelliger kanagurta, assembly GCA_024605255.1. Taxonomy (NCBI): domain Eukaryota; kingdom Metazoa; phylum Chordata; class Actinopteri; order Scombriformes; family Scombridae; genus Rastrelliger; species Rastrelliger kanagurta. The sequence goes on along the minus strand of JANJYQ010450542.1, from coordinate 6,010 downwards.
GTCTTTTTAATAGAAATCAATAATTACAAAAAAGAAAAGTAGAATAAGCGAAAATGCTGAAAACGAAAAAATGTCGCCCAAAAAATGTATTTATAAGATATGGATTTTTCCCCCTCACATTTTCTCTGCCTCTCTCTGCTTGTGCTTTCTTAGGTGCTGCTACTATTGATTGTGGTGTGCCATAGTAATACAACTAATTTCTCAACTTCAGGCAGCTTAGATAGTGCTGAGCGTGGGGAGGTGGAGGTCAAATGATTCAGTGGCATTGGGACTAGCAAGGCTAAACTACCTTGATTACCCAGAGACCAGCATGTTGTTCCTGCCTCTTCTCCTATTGCTTGTGACACTCCTCTATCAATAAAAGACCACAACTGCCCATTCCTATCTTTCTCCCCCATTTTTTCATTTCAGAGGCCTCACATCTTCAATAGTTGTGCAGCCAGAAACAGAGTGTGTAATTGTGTCTTTTCAATGGAACTCCTTTCTACTAAATCTCATTGTGTGTATGTGGGAATGTGCGTGTATGTGTGGATGCACATGTTCTGGCCCTCTCTTGGCCTCACTTTGAGCCTATTTCTATGATTGCTTTGAGTCTGTCTGTCCACCTTTTGATCCAATAAATGAACAGCTGTAAATACCTGGCTGAGATTGCATGCTGACCGCCACCATCCAAAATGACATTTTCAGTGCAATTGAATGCATCTCATGCCTCTCTGTCTCTCTCCCTTTCTCTCTCTCTTCATTTGCCACTTCCCTCTGTGGCTCTCTATAAGGCCACAGAGTTGAAAGATGATCGCAGCCCATCAGAAGCCACGGTGATGACCACCTTCACCATTCTCCTAATTGACAAAAATGACAATGCCCCAAAGTTCAACAGTTCTGAGTACCGGGTCCGCATTACCGAACTGGCCCAGGTGGGTTTTGCCCTGCCTCTCTTCATCCAAGCTGAAGATAAAGATGAGGTGAGTTGATCACGTCCTTATATGGTTGTCACAATGTACAAAGACCAATTATTGAATTCATTTGGCAGTTGTAGGGACTAAAAAGAGACATTAGTGAGTGAGTGATCAGTTAAAGCAGTGAAGTTCACTTCTGAAAGTTTTTTTTTTCTTTCAGCATGTTCAAATTAGATCTCACTATACAGACAGCTGAGACATCTACTTGTTTGTTTTAAACAGCGTGTGGATGGTTAAGATTTATCTTGTTTGTACAGTAAGTGCAGCAGCCAAAAACAACATCAGCCCAGCTGTGTCTAACAATATCCTTTGGTGCACTTCGGTGTGTTTGCCACATCTAATGATGGCCAAAGCAGTTCTTGTAAGTGAATTATTAGAATCAGTTCATAGATAAAGGATTCATTCAAAAGACTTGTTCACAGAATAGTTCTTGACCAGAGTTGTGTCTGCGTAGTCCCATTCATTGAAGTAAAGCATGACCGAATGTTCAGTTCAACTCACTACAGTGAACCTAGAAGGGTCATTTGTGAAGGATAAGCCATTGAGCTGAAAGTGTAGTTGGACAACGATAGCCTTTGCGAACTTAAACTCCTTTAACAAAGTCCTACCCTTGGCCATATTGCATTATGTTTAGCACGTATGTTTAAGCAACACCTAATTATTAAATAAAATATTTGATAGTACTTCCTACCTAAAGACTTCAAGAGGGAGGGATAGAGGGAAAGGGAGAGGAGGAGCAGGCTTGAGCTACTCAGCAACTTTCTATCACTCAGGGCTCTGTTTACGTACAGCAAATGAGTCACTGAACATGCGCTGTTCCCTGAGACCAATGTTGTTGAATCATTGTAACTAAATGTTAGCAACCCAAATCAGCTGTTTATTTGCTGTCTTGAATACACCCCATTCCTCCTGCAAACAAATGACTTGAATCACTCATTTCAGTGAGCAAATGTATCCCTGCAAAAACGGATCATGTTCACTCTGAACTGACTGAGAGCTCAACTCATTCTTTTGAACAAACAGTTTGCGAATGGCACAACACTAGCCACTTCCCATTAGCTGTATCTAACAACCTACTGTGGTGACAAACAAGGCTACACACACCCAGAGCCCAAACAGTTTTTCACTTATGCTTGTTCTTCGACTGTGTCTCTCTGTCTCACATGTGCACATGCTCACTCACACAGCCTGGGACCAGCACATTGGACTCGACTACAATTTAATTTGCTCTGGAAGAGATGGGATAGAGCATCAAATTATACCTAACGAGGAAAATCAATCACCTAGGGTGCAGATAAGCCGAAAGCTAGTCAACTCTGATTGATTCAGGCACAGCCGCCTCCAGGGTGGAATTTGACAGATAACTGCAAGTCAAGTGGATAGAGAAAAAGGTGGAGAGTNAGAGGAGAGGAGAGGAGAGGAGAGGAGAGGAGAGGAGAAAAATGTGTGAGCTAAAAGTCGCCTGCAATGGAGCAAAACCAAAGTCTGAATAATTGGTGGAGCAGGAAGAAACAGAGAAGACGGGAGAGAAAGAAATAGCCTGAAGGAGAGATAGCAGGAGTATTTAGTAGCAGGTCTCTTTATTCATTCTAGGGATGATGTGTTTGTTTCTGTGTGTGTTGCAATGAGGGGAGTACGTGAGCGCATTTGCCGCATGGAGGTGGGGTGACAACCCAGACATCTGGCATGTGATAAGAGATCCCTCTGTAGGTCAACATGCAGCACCCAACTTTTTTCCACTACCAAAAGCTGCAGTCAGTCCAGGGAGGCACCCAACTGCTAAGATTGCTCACTAAAAATGGGGGAATAGCTGTGGCAATTATGAGATGCATTAAACCTGATTCACCGTAGATGCTGCCTTCAGGGTCACTACATTAGCACCCACAACTCACTACCCATCTGTCCTCATATAACACCACAAAATGCATGAGGAAGAGCTCAAAGAAGCAATAAATGTTAAATGCACGGTTGCGTGCCAGAGACAGAACATGCCTGCGCTCCACTAGTTTTGCATTGTAACGTCATGTCACAGTGTCACACACACACAGTTCAAAGAGTAAAAATCTAAGGAATGTTTTTGTCAAGCAATTTTGTATTGCTGTTTTGATCCTTTAAACCTGCATGTCAGTGCCGATACGCACACTCATTCACACTCCGCTACACCTGTGCTGTAATCTCACTTTTTCCAAGTGTAAAGGATTATAGGCAGACGTTTCATTTCTTAGACTATGACACAAGTGGTAGTTACTTCTCTCTCCTGTCTTTCGCTCCCTTCATATCCTCTTCTGCTTGGCTAGCATCTATAAAACTTTTTGCTGCTGGAACTTGTCACTAAACTTTGTGACTGTCGCATCTGACAGGTTGCTTTTATTGGGGGCTTCTAAAGGCAGAAGCAAATGGACGGGCAATTACGTTTATGGGCAGTTTGAGATGACATCCCTGCATATTGGATGGTCTTTTAAATAGGAGTCATCAGCCACAATGGTTCTCCCAGAGATGAAAACAAAAACAAGGGGGCTATTTCAACCGCCAGCATAATGCCAATTGACCACTGCGCCCGTCTTCCTCTGTCTGCCACAATGGCTCCTTGATTGGCCGCCCTGCAGCTTTATATACGAAGACAGGAGGGCTCTTGTGATGTTTTCTCAACTGAAGACGGTCACAGGCTTCTCAGGTGCATGATGTCATTTTGACTCTGACTTGGTTTATAGTTACCTTTGTACTCTGAGATTTCTTCGTTTTAAAATAAAAAGGGAAATATGAGGATTGCAGGTGCTCTTTTTAGAGGTTATCCACAATTTCATGTTATCAAAAGCATCATAATCACATAGTACTAACCTTGACATTCAGATCCACCCAAATACACTACATAGTATTTCTAAATCAAACCCCATGCTCATATGATCTAACAATGTGTTGGCAGCATATAGTGTGCCAAACACAGACACACATGTCTGTACATAAATAGATAGTCTTGGTTGTCATCAGGGATCACATCATCCCTCCTTTTTCCTCTCATAATACTCAAAACATGATGATTAAACACATGGTTTCAGTCTCATTCAGTGGCAGGGTAATTATCCCAATTCAACATACATACTGCACACAGCTCTGTGGACAGTGTAGTGGGATTTGCTCAATGTTGCACTCAAATGGCCATTTACATAATGTGAAACAGTGCAGTGTAGGATCTATGTGGCAGAAATAAAGGAGAATTCAGATGAGGAGACGAGAGATCAACGTGTGGTTATGGACTGTGACTTGATTCTTATGTCTGTTTTGCATTCTAACCTTATCAGATCCATTTTACCACACATTTTGATTGTTCTCCTCACTGTTTTTTTTCTTTTACTTCAAACTGTAGCGTTAAGAGTCAAATGGGCAGTGGAATTAAACAATTTTCTTGTTTTCGGTCTGCCTCAAGTCTATGAGTGTTTTACCAGCAAATTATTTCACACAGAAAGAGGAATAGGCTCTTAATAAATGTGTCTGTTGACCCAAATACTGTTCATAATATTTTGAATTTATGATCAGCAGTGATGGGAAAGGTGAATGTGCTCATAAAGTTGCCACTTTATAAAAGGCTTTAACCTCTAGCACTGACTGACAGTAACAGACAGAAAATTGAGAAAAGAAAATATACTACGTGTAGGGTGCGGGAAGATAGTGAAGGATGAAGGGAGTGTCTGCAAATAGATGCAGAGATAGAAAAAAACATCTAGTACAGAGTTGAATGGAACTAGCCTCACAGCTGATGTTGCTCAACTACTTACTTAATATTATCAATGAGCTGACAATAGTACAAAACACTTGTATATGTGCATGTAAAACCATGTTGAAATACTGTATACCTCTTATTCCTATACCTACAGTATGACTTCATTTCCAAGCTCTTCTCTATCAAATGATTAGTGTACATAGCCACTTCATGGTTAGAATGCAACAATCTGACCTTTGACCTCTGTGTTTTTGATTCTTATTCTTTTATTTTTACTGTCATTGTAATTCTCAATACAATGGTTACCTATATGTTAAAAAAAAGTTAATGTTTTGGTGAAAATGAGGGGTTTGGTGAAATATCAGCTCTGCCTTTCTGTGTATTCATAGAGTGTCTGTATGAATTATAAGTTTTATCTAGCTAGTCATAAAACCTCCATAGATATATAGTATTGTAGAATTCATCATGTGCATTTGTCACTGGAGGGTTAGACAGAGTGTATATGAATACATACCTCTACTCCCTCTCAACATCCCCTTCTCTGTGCTTTTTGTACTTGCTCCTCTCTCTTATCCTTCCTGCGGCAGGGGGTGAACAGTATGTTCCAGGTGTTTCTGACAGGGAACAATTCAGAGTACTTCACCATCTCCCCCACAGCGGTACAGGGGCGTGCAGATATCAGGATGAGGGTGGCCCTACCACTGGACTACGAATACATTCGCAGCTACAGTTTCTCTGTGAGTTTTAAAGTTATTTAGAGTTTGCTTTAAGTGTACAAATGCACATTTACATGAATGAGTGTTCATTGGGATGAACTCCAGTCTCTACAACTCTGAAAAGAATCAAGGGGTAGGAAATTAATTAACAAGTAAACAAAGTTTAATAGGAGTGGATAGCCATTATCTCCACCACAAGGCACCTAACGGTTTATTTTTTTAATGAAAAAGTCATTGCATCCAATTAACAGATCAGTTTTGCAAAGTGATATAAAGTGGAATAAGAGAAAATCATTTTCTTTTGATGACCAAATACTGAATTTAGGACAGAAAGCAGCTATGTTGTCCATCTGCAAGACTGCCCCTTCTAAGCAGCAATACTATGTGTAGCTTCATTATCTTTCTTCCAACATGTTTTTATTTGTTTGGACACAAGGCTTTGTCAGACTGTGCCTATGTCTGTTGCTCAACACTGTAGACCTGTGTGAACAGTGAAATTGGTATTTTACCCCTGAGTCATGTATTAGACTAAAGGGTGCCTGCCTCTATGTTTAATCCAGTGCTTCTCAAATAGTGGGGCGCGCCCCCCCAGGGGGGCGTGGTGCAATGCCGGGGGGGGC
>JANJYQ010450460.1:1739-12422 GCA_024605255.1 Rastrelliger kanagurta | reverse complement strand
ATGCACACAAGCACACACAGACAATCAGTGTGGCATCAAGGTCATTGAATCATGACAAATTAGTCCGGCTGCTGAATCCCTCACCTGGGGATGCTGAATAGACAACCCTTCAATAGGGACATAGTTGGCATTCTCCTCATTCTGGGAGGAACAAAATGAGAGGCATAATTGCATAAATGCTATTACATCCTTGGTAAATTACAAATTAGAAATCATCTCATAAAGAAAACACAGAGAAGTCCATTCAAAACAATGAAGAAGGATCAATATGCTGGTTTTGTCAGACAGTGTCAAGCAGGTTGGCTGCTTTGATTAAACAGCATAACACTGAAGGACTGGGAAATAAACATTCATAATGGAGCTCGTGATTTCACAAAAATCTTCCTAAGCTGGCCAAATAATTGCATTCATACAGACACTCTTTTACCAAGTGATAAAATTATAGAGCACCAGAGACCATAATGCAAAACATCTAGAAAAATGTTAAAATTTGTACAAAAGGAAGAGCTAACTTACATCTTTGGCCTCATCTTTGACCCTTCGTGACTGGAGGGGAAAAATAAAAAAACAAATAATTTTTATATTTCGTATTCATGAAGTTTCTCTAAGAACAAACTTGTGATGTTCACTCATTATTATATTCCATGTCTGGCTTTCCAGAAGTCTATGATGGATGCATCTGTTCAGCCATCTGTCACTCAAAACCAATTTTTTTACTGTTCTGAGAAAAAAAGAGTTGTACAACTGCTGAAAACTAACAAGCCTGAGATCGATGAAAGAAGACTGGAAACCAACCTTGAATAAATATTACCAGCAACAATTTATTTCTTAAATCATTACTTTTGGTAGCATATTATTTATTGCATCATACATTAAAGCTGGGTATCTCTATCAAAGGGCGCTTTGATCATAACTGCCATCTTTCCTTCTGCCTGAAATCCTGGCAGCTATCTTCCAGCTCATTATAGCGACCTCATGACAGGCTTTCTCTGAGATAAGCCATCTGCTATCCAAAAAAACCTGACTGATTAGGGAGGAAAGGAATGCACAGGGTCTAAGACATAGGGGAAGTTACATAACAGTGTGATCTACACGTTAGACATGACATGCAATAATTATGGCCAACACCTATCATGTCATTTTGGTACAATAATGATTAAAAGTGAATCTCAAAAAATAACCTGAAACATGACAGGCTCATTATTATAAACTAGTTGCATTGCTTTGTCTTTACTGTAGAATAATATGTAATTCAAGTTGAGTATCCTGTGAAAAATACACATTGCTGGCGCTGCCATAAGTGGTGTCTCACCTACCCTGCCCTGATTCACTGCCGCCTTTCCTTCTTCACTTCCCTCGTCCAGCTCATCGTCACTCCACTCCCAGTCTCCATCCTCTGTCTTGTGCAGGTGGCCGCTGGAGCCTGGGACTCTTCTCACCTGAACCATGACAACACACAGCCAACATACTAACTGTTAATGACATCATTCAAAGTATTTCCATTGCACATGTTTGCACATACATTGTGCTCTGTCCATATGGTTTTTATATGGCTTTAGCGTGTAGTGAGTTATTTGGAGCATTGTGACTGAGCTGACATGGCTTATGCCCCCTCTGGCATCCCCAGCTGCACATTAATGGCATGAAAAGTAATTGTACAAAGCCATATTCAAATAGTTTAGCTTGTTGGATACGTGTGAAATATAAACTGATCAAACTTGTCAACTATAGTTCTTAATTTTTGCTGAAAGAGAATAGGAGTGACCAGAGGTGAAAAAACTAAGGAGGCAAGGGGAATTAAATTTTTGCTTAAAATATATGATAATTCTAATAGAGAGAGAAACATTACTACTAGAATATTTTTGACTTTACACAGATTTTATACATGTTAAAATCATCAATTGACCACCAGGATACACACACTCCACAAATTTACAAATACAATATTTGCTAGCTACTCGTATGAATGTGACAACAACGCTGCCAATAAACAACACGCTAACTTAAAAACTGCTGAGTACAGCAGAAATTTTATGACTGCTTGTAAATTTATTGTATCTTTTTAGTTAGGACAGATTGGATACAGCACAATGTGTACAGAAGAAACTAAATCATGTGGAGAAGCAACATAAGATGAATATCCATTCTAACTTCAACTTGGTTAAATATCAATGGTAACACAAATGCAACTGATATATAACATAACACATTAAAGCATGTAAGTATGGCAGAGTCACTTGTAAAGCCTGTAATTCTTTGCATTTCTACAGTTTAGTGGCGAGCAACAGATGACTAGTCTAGCATTGTGAGGGAAGTTATGAGAACACCAGTGTTACAGAAAAGACAGCACACAAAACAGAAAGTAAGCCACTAACACCAGGGTCATATAAATTCCCCAGCTCTAGACAAGGTCAAAGTTAAAGAAGCACTACCCCTCCGGTGGTGTCGGGTTTATTTTCCAAACCTGACATAGAACCAAGGCTCCCCCAGTTCTGCTCAGGGTCCTTGAGCAAAATAGACACAGATCAAACCACTCAGTGGCTATTCGTGATCACCCAACCGACATTCACATACATCAAACAGGACAAAAACCCCACTGCAAATGTGTCAAGATATGAAAATGAATAGAAACACTGTATCTGAATTTGGTAGCCACTAATACGAAGGTTTACAGGGGATAAAACTACTGCACTCTGGGGTTAAATGCCCAATAATTTAAAATCAGGCTTCAGAAAGCATTCACGCAGAACTCCCATCAGCTTTCTATTACCATGTGCACATTTGAACTCAAAAACAATCCTTTTTTCATTTTCCCTCACTTTTCATTTTGTGACAAATCAATGAGGCCAGAGTACCACCTTTGTTGCAAGCTACGCATGTCTAATCGTTAAACAATTAAGCTTCTAGTTTCTCCAGCTGGAACCTCTATCATCAGGGTGTCAGGGTGCCCTCTGCTGGTTATTCATCTCATGTGTACCTACAGTTTATACTTCTCATGTGATCTTTTTAATAAATTTCTATTCTATAAAAGTCAAATGCAACTGATCTACACTATTGTTTGTCAGGTGCATGACTGCTAATTTCCTCTTTTCAATCATTCCTGAGTTTCTCCCTCCTTTCATTAGATAAAGTATTCATTTTGAAATTACTGTGCTGTTGACAGCTGACTAGAGGATCTGCCATCTCCTACTCATTCACCTGAGGAATTGAAAGGTGAAATCAAAGCCGATTAGTTTTCCTGAGAGTAGAACTGCATGTATTTACCATAACTACTTTATATCACACAAAACTACAGAAACATAATAAAAACACCAAGGAACAGAATAGAAAAGAGAGTAAACAGAATTGTTTGTAGTCCAAGGAAGTTGTGAAAAGCAAGAGTACACACAGAGTGGAGTTAAAGTAAGAGGTTTGGGTGTAACTGTGCACTTTCAGAGCCACTGCACACACAATCCTAAGATGATAATGTTCCTGAAATAGGCTATTGCTTGTCTCTGCAAGCTTTGGGTAATATTTACTGAGTGTACTGTAGGTCACTGGCTTTGCGATTCAGATGTCTTATCCATCAGTTTTAAAATCAAACATTACCTGGCCACATAATCAAATCTTCTGCTGTCTTTATGTTGATTATGCCGTGTGGTGGCTATTTTACATTCTTAACAAGACTTCAGACATAAAGTGTTCAATAATTGTGCATTTCTCCAATATACAAGTTTCAGTCAGTAAAAGTACTTTCCAAAACGTACATCATTTGCTCTAAAATGAATCAATTGAAAGGCTTTTTAAAGCATATCCTGAATACCCTCATTTGGATCCAGTATTGCATAATATGACTCAAAGTTGATTGAAAATAAAGTCAAACTTGGAATAGTGGTATTTGTGATATACTGCATTGACAGTGAAAAGTAATGGAAATCCATACATGACCATCAACCTCTCCAATACCATGCCACTTTCACTACACAGTACTACTAGTAGTTACTTCCCTCTTTATTGACACCCTGCGCCATCTGTACGTAATGTCAACGTCATGAACAGGAACAACCCTGCTAGCCACTATACCCTCCATTTGCTCCCGACCAGTGAATTTCCACCCCTCCACTCGGTCACTCTGCCTCCCGGCAGTGGCCCTCTGTTCCAGTTTTTGTCCTGGCCATCAGGCAAAGTGCTATGTGAAACCAATATCAGCTGTATGTAAAATCTGCACTTCTTCTCATTAAACAGTGAATAGTAGGGCAACTGAGCAAGCAAGCTGAACAGCTTGTTAACAATTAATTTAAACCTATTTGCCTAAGTTGTTCTACTTGAAGAGAGTTGCAGTGAGAAGCACTGACACAAGGCGTCAGTACATCTATACCATTTGACTCTCATGCTGCAGTGGCCCATATTTTTATATAATCTAAAAGAGAGTTTGCGCATAGTGTTTGAAGTGCTGAAGAATGTCAGAGGGCATAGTTTGTGTTGACTGTAAATGGTGGACAGACTTCAGTCAGTCCCCATACTCACATAATTTGTTCATGTTAAGCCAATAACTGAACAAAAGCTTATGTAAACTCACCTTCTTTGCTCTCTGGGAAATTTTTGGAGCACGACACAAAAGCTTTTCAACCAGATATTCTCTGTTCTGTAAGAGAAAGCACAAAATGCAAATCTAAGTACCATTAGTAAACTAAATTCAGTAATAGATTACATTAATGAAAACCTGATAATCATTTACAAAAAATCTCAATGAGGGTTTGTTTTGTTTCTAAAATTTAGAAATTGGCCGGGTTGGTAGAAGTGCATATAGGCTAAAAGATTGATTTTAGTATTCTCTGGGTTATCTTTGTTTTATAATTGTATAGCAACTGTGCCTTAATATTGACTTTAATTTGCATTTTAGACACATCCTTGTATCAGTAACAGTATGTAGTTAACAATGAAATGTCCAGTCAATATGTTAGACTTTAAATAACTCACTGACAGATTCTGCTTTTTGCATAAAAAGTAATAATAGATAATATATGTAAGATTAAAATAACAAGCACAAGGCAAAGTAATTTAATTAGGGTAACGCTTTCTATTTTTATCATTATTTCTGCAATAGTATATTCTGTGAATGTGGACTTTAGTACTATATGCTGTTTGATGTCTCCAGTGACATATTACCATTATAAACTATATCATAGTTTACCCAAAACATCAAAACAAAGTGATAAAATATGAGTTGGAAAGAAGCGCAAGCATATCATGAATAACAAAACCAAAGAAAGGTGTCAAGTTGAATATTTGAGTTGAAACAAATACCTTGGCCTTTTGGAAAAATTTACACTTCAAAAGCTCTGCAGCTGTGGGCCTAGAGATTAAAAAAAACCAAGAGAACAACTGTTAGAAAGTGCATCACAACACATCACTCACTGAATGTTAAGGCCCTTTTTATCGATCCCACCCATCTTCAATAAGATATTTGGTTGATATATGGAATGTGGAGCGAACCTTTTGGCAGGATCCTTCTGAAGGCACATAGTTATTAGCTTCCTAAACGATTTGCCATATTTCTTAAGCATCTCCTTGTCCTCTACACCCGTCTCTAGAGTGGGTGGATCATTTTGTAGCGTAAGCATTAAGACCTACAAAAAAAAAAAAAAAAATGGTCAAAAACCACCCACATATTTCATCAGCAACACAAATATTGTATGAAGAAAAGACACTCAAAGCAGGAAATGATTTGTAAAGAAAATCTTACGCAAAGTAAATCAATGGGTGACTTCAGATAAAAGGCTGACTCCTGAATGCTTGTCTGGATTCCCAATTATAGTAAAAACAGAAGTTCAGAATGTGCTTTCTCAACGTTTATTTTATTTTTTCTGCTAACGATGAAGCTTCACAGAAGAAAGCTGGTTAAGGATTAGGGTAAGCCAAGAGTTTATGCACGTTACTATCTTCTTTTATTTGCCAGTACCAGTGAAAGCTATAGGAATAAATGTGATTAGCATGTCACACTGATTATATTACACCCAATGACACATTCAGAGCACTAACCTTCATGGGAGGGTAGCGGTGATAGGGTGCAGACCCTGTTGCTAATTCTATGGCTGTAATTCCAAAACTCCATATGTCTGCTTTGAAATCATAGCCTCGTACCTGTGGATATAGAAGAATAATCTGCAATATTACTGTAACAGACTTTGCATGACAGGGTCTTAATGTAAATGGCTTGGTGTTTGTGATTAACATGACAGAAGGTATATCAAGTTAACTAATGACAGTATTACATGATTAAGTGATGTATCAGCACTGGCCCCAAGTGGATTATAATGAGGTTACAATGTCAACTAATTTTTTATGGACTGTTGGACTCACCTGTTCCATCACCTCTGGCGCCATCCAGCATGGCGTGCCAACAAAGGTCTTTCGTACTTTGTTTCTAGTCATATCTCCCCCTGTGGCTAAGAACGCGCTAACTCCAAAATCTAAAAAAAATAATAAAGAGGGAATACAGAAATAAGAAAATGCAGATTTGGGTTATTGTAATTTTCTTGGGTAATTACATACACAAAATATGAAATGTTGTTCTTAATAGCCCACAGCAGTGCAACAACAGACAGGATAAATATATGTATTTAAAAATTATGTTTAAAAATATAAAAAAATATACATCACAAAGACAATAAAGAGCGTGAACAGTTAGCAGCATAGTGCATTATTAAGCATATTTGGATAGCAGAACTGAAGAACTGATGGATAGTAAATAATGTTCAACAGTCAGCCAAGAAATTCTGGCTAATTAACTGCAAGTTTTACTTTCATCTTGTTAGTTACATCAGGATTTGAATTTGATTCTGGTTTCCACTGACATCTTCTGATGTGAGTAAAGCGTATTTGTTTCATGATGAGCTAGTTAAACGAAGAAGGGTCATCTTCATCAGCAATTTTTATTTTATAAAGTCTAATATCATGAATCATAAATTTGCATTTGGGCATTTACAATTTATAGAGCATCTTACATACAAGATATATCTACTAGTCTAACTCTATAGTACTAGGAAATCGCAATAACAATGGCTTTGTTCTATCCAAGTGACCTTGTAAGCTTGTGCATGTCCAACTCCACCTGCAGACTTCTTGTCTGACAAGAANCTCTACTCCCTCTACTTATCAGTCGATAAGGCTCCTGAAGTTTGTAGACAACATCACTCTCACTATCCTTTATACTTAAGCAGCTTTTAGTACCTTTCTTTTTATCTGTTGTGCTAATAATATCCAAAAAATTGGGAGACGTGCTTTTAAATTTAAAGCACCATCAGACTTCTTCTATAAGTAAACTCAGTACTAAACTCAGTACTCAGTACTCAGTACTAGGTCTATTTATTTATTTTATTTATCGCTCATGCTTTGTAGCGGGTGGGGTTTGGGATGGTGTGCAAGCATGTTTATGTCCCTGTTGATGTTATTATGTTGATTGTTTTGTGCTGTTGTACTGCTAATTTATTATCATTACTATTACTAATGTATTTTGTTTAGTGTGTAAGTTTATGTTGTAGTGCCTGAGGATGCTTGAAAACAAAATGATGCATCTCATGGGGTTCACCCTGGAATACATTTTCAAAAAAAAATAATACAAATCTTTAAAATAAAGAAAGACTTAAGTGACAGAAGAAAATGGTACTACCATGTTCAACACACCTGCAATTTGAACAGATCCATCTTCTCCCAGTAGTATGTTCCCGGCCTTCACATCCCTGAGGTCAACAAAACACAGAGACAAACAACAAAGTCATGTGGAGCAGCATCGATTCTTCCATTCGTGCAAACAAGTCCTACATCCTACCACTATCTGGATCTCTGCCCAAGGGGCCTATAAAGTGTTAAGCCCGGCTCTCAGTGACCTTGAAATTTATAGGATGTTTACAGACATACAAACAACTGGCAGGCTATGGGTCAATAAATACAATCACACAAACTGGTTTAACTTTACAGTATATTTTACTTGTTTAACTCCTTTATCTAGAGCATCTTACTATGTAGTGACATTTCTTTCAAAACAACTCAAGCAAGTCATGAAACTGTAATTAAAGTAGCAAATATCAGTGTCAAATTTTAGGAAAATAAATTTAATAAAATTAAAATCAATTACCGGTGAATCTGTCCATTTCTGTGCAGGTAGTCAAGGCCCTCTAGGACTTCTTTTAATATGGTAGCAATTATAGGCTCATCTAGAGCCCGGTTTTTGTCATCGTCTTTGCTAGTGTGCTTGATTATATCCAGCATGGAGCCTAAACAATAGCAAAGAAAAACAAAAATAAGCTGATCATTTTATATGTAGTATTGATCAACAAAACAAGCTACAGTGTTGAGCAGATCATTATGTGGTCAATATTAATATGTGTCACACGTTCACTTTTATGAATGTCCTATTACATCTGGTCACATGTTTTTCTGCTATCATAACTCACAATCATCTGCACAGTACAGTAGAAGATACTTCACATTGACTGAGCCACTGAGAGAGCACGGACCAATAACAGTGCACTCGCAGCGCAATAACAGATTAAGTAGTATTTCCCAATTGTGTGCCTACTGCGTGCAACAGTACATGGAACAGGACAGCTGCAGTACATACAAAAAGTAAATAGTTGAATATGTGTATTTGAACACAGCATAAATCTCCTGTAATGCTAACAACCCCATCTGCCCTCACCCGAGCTTCCCCGCCCAGCTCCTAACCTGGATCTCATTTTCCTCATCAGTCAGTGATTCTTATACCAGCCAAGATTATCTAAGTCTACTGCCTACAGTAGCTTTCCAGCAACTCTCTGTCGGTTTTAGTCTGCCTGTGTGATTCCTGATATCTTGCCTTATAACCGAATAGAGAATTTTTGCCTTTTCCTCTCAGTTCTGTCTGTCTATCTGCCCTAGATGACGTCCAACAGTTAACCCAAAGAAATTTAGTTTACTATCATAAAGGCACCATATTTTCATCTAAGCAACTGGAATCAGAGAGCTTGGACTTTTTCTTAAAAAATGACACAAAATGATGAATAATTATCAAAATAGTTGACAAAAATCAACTAATCATTGCAACTTTGAGTGTGCTACAGCCTCCATAAAACTGCCTAAAATGTGCGGAAACATTTTTAAGGAGAATTACTTTTTTAAGGACTTAGATCTGTTATTTCCTAGGATATATGTGGGCTGTCTTGGTATATGTTTGACTATTTTTCAAAAGTTTTTCAGTAAAAGGAAAACATTTGAATGCTGAATACCAGCTTACGACCCAGTGTGATAGTAAACAAATAGTTGATAGTAGAATATTCAAAACACAATGAGCATTTTTTTTTGTTAGAGACAACTAATGCATACGTGAATAATAGCATGTGTACAACAAAGCACTAACAAAGGGGCATTTACAGTGTAGCATCATCACATTCACTGAGCATTCATGTATTATTAAGCCAGAGATGAGATTGGGTTTCATGTAGCTTTGCAGGTGAAGCTTACCTCCACTCAAAAGCTTCATGACTAACCACAGTTCATCCTTTACAACAAAGGAGGTGTAATAGGTGACAACATTGGGATGGTTGCACTGGCTCATTGCTTGAATTTCTTTCTGTTGTGAGAGAATATAGATGAGATATTTCACATACAATATGGTGCATTTGACAAGAGTGTCTCCGCAATGTAGAAACTCTGATAACAACAATGTTTACTTAGTGAAAATTATAACAATAATATGGATAAGAGGAAGAGTAGTAGTAAGGCATTAGAGAGAGACAACAAACCCACATGGACAGACTCTATTAAAATCACAATGTATTTACTGTACTCACCAATAGCTCATCCATGCTGGTTTGGCATTTTTCCAGGTTGATTCTCTTT
Source organism: Rastrelliger kanagurta (assembly GCA_024605255.1). Taxonomy (NCBI): domain Eukaryota; kingdom Metazoa; phylum Chordata; class Actinopteri; order Scombriformes; family Scombridae; genus Rastrelliger; species Rastrelliger kanagurta. The sequence continues at coordinate 2,564 of JANJYQ010450460.1, read as the reverse complement.
ATAGCAACACGCTCCTGTCTGGGGGTACAGAGGGCTGCCTGCACCACGGCTGTAGCCCCACTGCCTAGAATCACAGCCATGACAGAGCAATGAAAAATTAAACGAAAGCATAGACATCACAAACATCAGGAAGAGAAGACTTAAGTACAGCAATGCTCTGCAGATCAGTGGTATTTGACTTGGTTTGTGTTCCTCTTTTTTGTCATTTTTTTGTGCTGGCTGAAATGTCAGGTATAAGGTGATTTTAAGTATGTTTTCCTCCATGACATAATGTGTTGTTTACATGTTTCACAGGTCCACTACAAATCAGGCCGCACTGGAATTGTTCACGACAAGAAGCTGCGACACAAAACATATAACTGTTTGTGACAGATAAGGAGAAACAGAGAACATGTGAGTCCTGGCTGGTTACCAGATGATTATGAGAACAGAGAGGGGGGTTTCACTACCTCATCACAGTCAGCAGCAGCCAGCTGTGTGGCTATTTCTTATCAGTAATGATATGACTTGTCAACACATCTGCAGGGTAAAAACATTTGCCAAAACTATTCAGGGCAACATCCTTTTGTTCTTTTTAAGAACTTTTGAGATTTTTATTGTTAATTAATTAGTGAGTAATATTTCTAAAACAAGATTCATGACAACACCAGTTTAGTGTATTCTGTGACTACATATATTTTCAAACACGGGAAATGTTGAACTATTGGAAGAAAATACAAAACGTATACCGACAATAGTCCTAAAAATAATACATTTGTGGAAGTAGTGAAAATAGACATATTAGTTGCAGCCTTATTGGAAATAAGTCTTTCATTTTTAATTAAG
>JANJYQ010450444.1:0-13931 GCA_024605255.1 Rastrelliger kanagurta | reverse complement strand
TCCGGCTACACAGCCACCCAAACCTCCAACAAGTCTTTATTTCCTTCAGTATTACTATCCTGCACCCACGGCAGCACCAGTGACCCCAGTATCCACTCCTTCCTCTCCTAACCTGCCTTCTCCTCTTCAATCTCCATCAAAACAACCTGTGACATCACTTTATCCACCCGGTTCTCTTAGCTGGTACTTAACATATGATCACATTTTCTATCCAAAGCCTGGTCTTGGTATGTATCCTCCTTACACTTCACTTCCTCCTACCACTCCACTTTCCCCTCCTCCAACTCCTACCACAACCACGACAATGGTTCCCAAACAAACCAGTTATTCCTCCAACCATTTTGTTTACCCCCAAGAGCTGAATTATTTCATGTTGCCCACACCCCCACCTGCCAAAGGGTCCCCACAACCTTCTCATGAGCCTCAGCAACCTATGGCTCAGCAAGCCCTCTGCCCCCCCTACTTTCACACCATTTGTAGCTACTACCCTTATCCCTATTATCCTTATTACCATCCTCTCTACCCACCACACTATGCTCCTGTGCCCCTCTATCCAACGATTCAACCACCAGTGACAATGGAAAAGCCAGTCACCGCTACTCCCACCACCACCAGCACTACTACTACAAGTTCTACAACAAGTTCTACAGCTACTCCAACTCAGCCCATTCCACATTCACCTTATCTCCAGTGTCTTATGGACAGGATGGTGGTCTTCCTGCCTTTTGGTCACCCAGAATCCATTCAGGTCAAAGGTCAGTGAGTCTTTCGCGTAAAACATAGAAGCTGTTTGTGTTTGTGAGAAATCTTATGTCTCCATTCCTTCATGGTTTTTTTTTTCTTTCAATAAGTGTTTTAATCTTACTATTTAATGCTGGTGCTAACGGCAGTTTTCATTTCAGCAGTTCTGTCCATAAAATTGGGGAAAATGTTGGGTATAATTTCTTAAAGCTCAGAATATCCTCTCTTGTACAGTCACAGTCCAGGTTTACTTATCAAAGAAGTTGCAGGTTGGTTTTCTGTTAATTGACTTGTGGTGACAGCTCTACTTAATATCAAACATGGGCATGCAAATCAGTAGCTATATGGGATAAAATGTACAGATTTACAAAAATATTGGCTGTACTATATTGTCACTGACTTGTTTTTGATGTATCAAGGCATCTTAAAATGCACATAAATGCTAATGCTCATCCTGGACTTGTTCCCATATGACCATCCACAAGTTTGCACTCTTAACGGCACTCTTCTATTTGATCTTTTGCCCTCCTAAAGTATTACAGGTTTCACATTTCTTACAGATTTTGTTTCCAATATCAGATCAGAAGACATGGATGTTCCTTCCCAGTGTGTCTTCCCTATGTGGGTACATTAAACAGATGGCTGAGGGCTCTGGGGTAATTTTTTACTCTCCTCTGCCTGCCTGCCACAGCCAGTTACGGGTGAGATCCTCTGTAATGCTTTGCCACAGCTGGTCAATGTGTCATCTTTAATCCTTTCATTTTTACCATTCCAATGTTTTTAAAGAGATTATAAAAGATTGTTTCTTTGATGGACTTAAGTCATGATAGAATGAACAGTTCAGTTTTTGTTTTAATTTTCCATGAAGTAGCATTGAGTGAAATATTTTAATCAGGATCTGCAATAACATAAAAGTTGACATTTGCATTTAATGGGTGGACAGAAAATGCTTTTTTATATATAGTGTAATGCAGGCTAGTCAGCACAGAGTACAGGATAACCTTGGATTGCTGGAGCTGGTGGTTTATAACACTTAGGTCGACACTACAATGACTTACAACACTAGTTTGGATTGAATATGGAACACAGAAGCAGTTTTTCCCAGTCAGTAGCTCATATTTACGATTAAGCCCATATGGTCTGTATGCAGCATTTGCCCTACATCCATCTGTACTGGGTGAAGGTTTTTATGTTCTGTGCCACGTAACCAGCAAGCATTTTTTGTTGAGCTCAATACACAACTAACTATTTTTATGTATTGCTGGATTTTGTGTGGTGATTCTTACTGACTTCTTTCTGTCACTTTAGACTGCCACAACAATTTCATTACCTCTGAGGTTTTGGGACCTTTCCATGGGGCAGTATAGGACTCTGGACCTGCAGTGCCCATACCAAAGTACCCCTGAAACTCCTGCACCAATTATCCCATCTGTCTCGCCTACCCTACCCAGCAGCACCAATGGCCAGACCAGCGCCTCTGTTGCCCTAAAGGCTAAAGTCTTGTGCTCATCTCATCAGATGACTGTGGAGCTCCCACCCGGTCCCATCTCTGGAATTGCTCTTAAAGGTGTGTGTGGTGGTATGTTTCAGGTGCATATGGTTGTCATCAGTTCTGCATGAGCTGAATTTGAACATGCCTCTATGGTGTACGGTTGAATGGGGGGGTGGGGGTAGAGGGATTACAAAATCGTAGAGGGGATTGGTTGGTTCCTGTTTTGACTGAGACACAAAATATGTGCCTCAATATGCTGAAAGCTGTAATTGTGCTATTTTAGGGCTGTCAAAAAATAACTGAATGTATGTTCCATGTGTACTTTTTCAGACATCAAAGGGAACCAGATGAACATACAGGATGCTCCAAAACCCTGTGGGTATTCTGCCAGCAAAAGAAAAGATGGCAAAATTCATTTGAGTCTCAAGTTACCCCCACGCTGCCACTTGAGCAGCGTAAAGGCAAGTATTGACTCCGATTTCATACTGAGCACATGACCTTTTGTGTAATTGATCATTTTGTTGAACCCATTAACTCTTGTATACACATTTTTCTCTAAAAGGGTAAAATGTACACCATCACTGTTGTCTACATGACAGCAAATGGGAGAAAGGAGGCACAGTTTTCCTGTCCAGTTTCTATCTCGGGGTCTGGACAAGGTAGATTTTATATTTAAACCTTTTGAAAGGCTATTCAATTTGCCACAGGGTGTTTTCTTCAGGCCATTCAGAGTTATTTTAACTGTGCGGCTGACATTTGTCGTGCTGTCCCTCAGAGTGCAACCTTCCCAGTGAACAGCGTCTCCCCTGTGGACCCAGCTCTGTATCCCAGCCACAATGCCTGTCCGTGGGTTGCTGCTTCAGCAAGCACCCCCCTGCCTGTTATTACCCCATGGATGGTGAGCTGCAGTTTGTGTCCCCACTGGCATTTTCACGCCACTTAGCTGAGTAGACTTGAGCTGTTTTGGGTACGGAAATGTAAGTGCTACAGCTGCTGGATGTGTGAAGAGGCATATTCAGGGCCAGCACAGCGTGATTCAAGCTGGCAGTGACACAGAATGTGAAAAGGGTATAAGATACCTTGGGTCTCATTATCAATTGCCTCCTGAGATTTCTGACCTTTTGTTCATCTGACCTTTACATGACTATGCATGTTTGTGTCCTCCTCCAGAGTGCACTCTTGACCGCCACTTTGTCTTCTCCGTGCCTGCCTCCCTCACTGAGCCCCCACTTTCCCCTGGCCTGCTTGTTGCTGCTGGCAACTCCACCTGCAAACCTCAGAAAGTGACTTCTGACTCTGCCTTGTTTAAGATCCCGATGGATGGTTGTGGGGCACGCAGAATGGTGAGTTAATAAACACCTTTCACAGAACCCAAAGAACTGGGACTGTTTGATCCAGATATCTGATTTTCTATAATTTTTTGAAACACTTTGTGGTCAGTTAAATTAATTCACGAGTGCTGAATTGTCTCATTTGCTGTTGTAACAGGAGGTAGGGAAAACGGTGATCTACATTGTGGAGATCATCAACATGATTCAGTCCATCAGCCTCAACTATGGCACCATCACAAGAGATTCTCCTGTCAGGTTAGAGGTGTTTTCTATTATTAGACTGAGTACCCAGTAATCTGCCAGTTTTCATTAAGGCTGAACACTACAGCAGATCAATCAATTGTATTGATTATTAAAGTTGGTTAGTTAAGCCAGTGGCACCCAAACAAGATTAATCTGAGAGGTTGCAAAAGGGCAGGAAGCAGAAACAACCCCCAAATATAGTAATAGAAATGATGAGGACAACAACTCCATAAGGAATTCTAACCCTCTAGTTACAAAGTTGGCACCTGATGAGTATACAAGCAGACATCTTTTGGATCCCATGCTAAAAACATTTGACAGTACTGACTTACTTTTTCAGTTAAAGAAAAGCCAAAGAAGACCTGAGAACAAATTCCATGCAAGACAGGTCACTTACCCAAAAATCTTTAAAAGTAAAAGGGAAGTCATCTTTTTGTTCTTGCTTAAAAATAAAACCCACAGATTCTCTGCCCTCCATAGCATATAACTGGCTTTTTTTTTTTTTTTTTAAAGGAAACTCAATGACAAATGAAACGTTTGTTTTAATGAAGCTTAACAGTTCATTTCTCTACAAAAAAATATACTTCCTAGATATGAACTTGTTGATAGTTAACCCCAACCCAGTTCTTACTCTTCATTGTCAGGTTGCTGGTAGAGTGCAGATACGTGCCAGGCACTGTCCTGACTGTGAGCTACTTGGTTAAAACTCCAACACTGGGACCTGCAGTCCAGACCCAGGGCATGTTTGGAGTCCAGCTCAGGATTGCCAAAGGTAGGCAGTCTTCTTTACAACACTAACAATTGATTTGCATACCAAGGGAATGGTGATAATGTGCCCTTTGCGCCAGTCAAGTTGGCTATTAATCTAATAACAAATTCACAGATCAGATATTCATCCGCAAACATAATTCACCATGTAAATGTTTCAAAGCATGTTGCCTTTTTGATCTGCTGTAGGAGAACTTCTATCTAGTTTTGAGTGGGTGAAATATGATTTCAGAAAAAAAATCCTTCTGTTCCAACACTCCTCATCTCAGATGCCCAGTACAGCAGCTACTACCCTCAGTATCACCAGCCCCTGCAGATGCTGCTGAGGAAACCCCTCTACCTGGAAGTGCGGCTGCTCAATGCCCCGGATCCCAATTTGGTGCTGCTAGTGCACTACTGTGTAGCCTACCCTCGCTCTGGAAAAGCTGTGTGGGTGCTGCTTTACAATGGGTATGTTTGAACATCTCCTGTGCATCAGCTTCAGTGAAACAGTGGTGTAGCCAGTGGAACAGAGATATAAAGAGAGATCACATCTTAAAGTTTTTCCACTGAGAAGCAATAACCGGGGAAGGAAAGCATATATTTTCATATTGTTCTGTTATCTAATTGGCTTACTAATATGGTGTCACTCCCTAGATGTCCAAATCAGTTGGACCCAGGCCCCCAGCAGGCTGTGCTGTCTGATCCTCGACCTCCATCTCCTCAGGCTCAGACACGCCGCTTCACCATCAGCACCTTTCAGTTCCTTCCTGATGGTGAGTTTAAGGACACGGATGAAGAGGTAAGAATACATGGAGATCTTATACCAATCCTAGCACTGATGCCATCTTTAGCGTCATTTATATTCAAATAATGACAAATATGTTGATATAGCACATCTGTTTTGGAGATTTGGCAACCAATGACGGAGGAAAAATTAAGTGTCAGAAATTTAAGACCATAAACTTGCGATGTGGCTGCTGTTCCAACTGTTTACACCCAAACCAGTTGGATTATGACATGATGGAGGTGTATCGAAAAAGAAGTTTCTGCAGATTTGCTGAATTTTCAGAACGTATGATCTGCACATGACATACCTCTGTTTAGATCATAAAGCGATGATTCACCATGCATTCAGCACATAAGCTGAAATTTTTATTGTGCTGTTTGACACAGATGGTAGCCAAGAATTTATTAGATGTCTGACACAATGTCGCATGCAATAAACCTACATCATCGTTGCTGCTGCAAAGTCTAAATCCATCTTTAGTGTGCAGATTGTGAACTAAAGTTGGGGCGCAGTATTCAAAGCCATGAATGGCTTTGAAAATTATTAAATGAAAAGTTTTGAGAGATTCGCTTATTTGTGTTGTGGTGGAGAGTTGGATGAAATGTTCAATACCATTCCTATGTCTGCTTGTGGGATATGGAGCGGCCGTCAGCAGCCAGTTTGCTCAGCTGAGAAAAGGAAAAGGCTAACCTGGCTCTGTCGGAAGGTTAAAAGAAAACCTTACCAGTGACAATTTGCGGATTTACAGTGGGCTATGAAGTACTGGTATAGGAATTTCCAGTAAAAAAAGAAAGGGACAGGCCTTCTGTTTCCAGTCTTTATGCTAACCTGAGCTGCTTCATATACAGTGGTGGAAAAAAGACACTCTTAAAAATGTACACAATCTCAATGGGCTGAAAAACCTGTATCCTTGGGCATGTTTCCTGTGTTTTGTCTCTGAGGAACTTTCAGATGTGCTGGCTTTATATAGACATGAAGCACAGCAACAAAAATTGTCTTTAATAAAAAAGCATGATCCTCATTAGTAGATCACTGGTCTCAAAATTACCCAATCCTCAAAAGGTTTTAAGTTTTTAATGTCTTTGTAAGATTTATTTAGAATTGTGACTGTATTAAAAGAAGTTGCACTTAAAGACTTAAGAATGGTTCTTAATACAATATTTTAAAATGCAAGGGGTGTCAGAAAACTTTTTTTTCCACCACCATATAATAAGCCAATTTAAGTGTGGTATTTAATTCTCTGTGAGGAAAACAAGTTTTATGTAGTGCCAAACCACAACAGAAGTTATCTCAGGGTACTTTTCATCAAGAAAGTCTATACTGTACTCTTTAATTTACAGAGAACCAACAGTCCCCCATGAGCAAACACTTGGTGGCGGCAGCAAGGAAATGCCCGCCTTAATAGGAAGGAACCTCGAGCAGAACCCAGCTCTAGGTGGGCGGCCATCTGACTTGACCAGTTGGGTTGAGAGAAAAAACAAATGGCAGATTTCTCAAAATGTGAAATCACTGCTTTAATTGTGCTTTCCGTACAGTTGTAGCAGAAAAACAAACACAGAAAATCAGTAAATTCTCCTTTTTTATAATTGTAGTTGACATTTATCAATATCCAGTGTCTAACTGTGCAAGGTCTAAATGATATGGCTGTTCCCTCATTTTAGTTTCTCTTTGACTCAGTAATGCAAAAAGGACACAGCTGTATTTCTAAATCTCTATAATCAGCATTTGTTATGACAAAATGTCGAGAGGCCATTTTGTAATCTGCAAATTCTGGCCAAATCTCAATTACCAGCAGCTGTTTGTCATCGCATGCTGCACATGGTCGAGACACCACCGCACATCTAATCCTGTGCTACTTTCTTCTCTCTCAGATCTACTTCATGTGTTCAACTGAAATCTGCTCACCACGTGATGGCCCATGTGTCGAGGGATGCTTCGGTCAATGACGGTGAGGAAAATGTGCGTATTCTGTCCTGATATCACCCACCCCATCCTTTATGAACTCTGGACGATCACATGAAAAACACCCCATGAATGACTCCCATTGCAACACTGCTGGCTAAAAACTGCAGTCAGTAGTGGCTGCAGCTCCATATGACAGAAGGACAATGATTTATTAATGAGAAGAGTTTTTAATTATTTATTAAGACTGATCCATTTCCTGTTTTTCAGTTACGACGTGGAAGACTCTTGAAGTTGGTAAAGGTGATGATCTGGTTAGCTGTGCGAACACTGAGCTCCCATAGAAATACATTTGATATGCTTTGTATCTTAACCATATTTGTTGTTTCTCCTCTTTCTCAGGTCTCAGACATCACTTATTTAGCCACCAATAAATAAAGCTCTCAAAGGACACTGTGTGTGTGTGTTTCTGTTGCCAAACTTGCAGTCATGAGGCTTTACAGCAGGAAGTAGCACTCCATTAAAAACCTGGACGCTGCATTGTTTAGATGAACATTTAGGCCTTGTGGACTGAGCACAGTGTCCTACTTTGTTGCCAGTTATATGGATCACAGGTTTATAGTAATTTTTAAAAAACTATAGATATCTACAAAACAGTATTTCCACCAATGGTTGATCTTACAGCAAGGGCTGGTTTAACCTGCCTTTGGGCTCTCAAGTAAAATAAGCTGCTGGGCCATCATTAACCTACAGTTTTTCCCTCTCGCTGAGACTTCTTGACTTCTTTGATCATAGGATGAGTTATAAAAGAATAAAAATACATATGCTACAAATTACTCCTTTTTGTATAGTGAAATTTTAAGATTTTAAAATTTCTAAAATTAAACAGGGGAAAAATAACAGCTTGAACTGCTTATGTCCACAGTACAACTATGATGAGATACTGCTTTTAGTGGATTTAATGGAACAGTTCCGATCAGGAGGAGTCACAAGTAGATACGTCTTCATTTTAAGGTGTTTTAAAAAGGTTGAGAACTGATGAATGCTATTCCTTTGCTGGATTACATGACTTTAGGTTTTCTGTGTGGAAGTGAACATACATGTGGCTGGCAGGGCTCAAGGCAGTTTCTCACTTTTAAAGCCTCACAGCAAGTTTGAAGTGTCTTCATAGTGCACATCTATCAAAAAGTCTCAAACATAATTTTATTCAAAACAAAAAATAGCAAAGCTCACAATATTAATTCAACAGGGTTAAGAAATAATGAGGGAAACATTTTTGGCAATATGTAGTAGACAAGTACAGTAAATTATCATTCACATTTGTCCATTAATTATGAACAGCCAGCAGCTGATTAGCATTGCTTAGCATAAAGACAGGAAACAAAGGGAAACGGCTTGCCTCTTTCTAAAAGTAAAACCCTCTACCAGTCCCTCTAAAACTGAATGAGGCACTAGTTGTGGTTGACAGCATGTGTGGGACTATTTTGTTGTTGCCAGGCAACCAGTCACCACTTTGAGAAGTCACTGCTTCCAGCTGAGAAATAGCCCTGCATGTAATCACCTGTAAAACTATCATTTGTTTTTACGCTAAGATTTTTGTATGGATTAGACAAATACAACAATGTAGTAAATAGTAATTAGTGAGCTTTAGAGGTCTTGGTAGCAAGGTTTGGTTATCTTATTTGCGCAAAGCCAGCTTATCCCTGTTCCCAGTATGCTCTGAACTGAGTTAAGATGACTGAGTATTGACTGTAGCTTCATATTTGCCATATAAATGTGGTATCAAACTTCCCATCTAAGTCTTAGCAAGCTTAACTATGAAACTAGAAGGGAAACTTATGCTGAAAATGTGATATGTAGCATAGGTTCAGGCTCTAGCCTATTCCTCCCTATAAATATTAAACAAATAGGCTAACTGGGGGGAAAAGTGGGTTTTAAATTTTGATTTGATTTCAATATTTTCCAAATTAGCACTCTGGACTGAGTCCAAAAGAGAGGATCTTTCTACACCTGGAAAGTTTTTTTTTTTTTTAATAAATCTAATAGGCCTATCAATTAATATCCAGCACCAAGAGGATAAAAGACTGCATAGAGATTCAGGGCTAACCAATTAAATTAAAACCTTAGTCAGAGGAAGCGTTTTGAAATCAGTTCTTTATTGTAATTTGCTACAGCAAATTAGCCTTTGAAGTGTTTGCTTCACATGGTATCCTTTGACCACTGGGTGTCATCCAAGCAATAAAAATGCCAGAGGAACATACTCCATGCTGCATGACTCACAGCTGGGTTTGTGAGAAGACCTTGGCCCTTGGGTTGGTTGTGTAATGAGATAGGAATGAAATTTTTTTTAAGAGTTGGACTTGACGATAAGCCCACCCTCTCACATACTGCCATGTGACCGCAGTGAAACGACAGAGAGCAAAAAAAACCCTTCAGCTTTATTCAAAATGCGAATAAATTGCGTACCACGTAAACGCAAACAAAACTGGAGAATTCCCAGCTTAGGGGGTATACAGCATGAATATGGCAGTCTGTCTGGCCCATAAGACCCCCACCAACACCTCCTCTGTCTCACACACCTCCCTCCAGTGTAATGTATGGAAGCACTGCGGCACACTGCGTGTATTTGCAGGCTGCATGGCCGCCTGGCTCAGCGTTCAAAGGGAGAGCGGAAGATAGGAGGAGGGGAATGACTACACCAAGAGAGTAGGAGGAGGAGGAGGGAGGGAGGACAATTTCCTTTCTGTAACACACACGCTACAAGAACACACCGGGAGAGAAAAAAACGGATAGAGGAAAGCAAAAAATAGAAGAGAGGGTGAAGGAAACACCACAGCCCCTTGGTTTAGTTAGTTGTGTTTTTGGAGGGGGGCAGAGGCAGAAATCGCCGTTTTTCTTCTAACGCAGACTTGCGGACTAACATGGGGGGAAGAGAGAGCTCCTGACGAGGATTGACTTTCAGTGAACCTCTGCTCTGTGGTACAACTCTGCTCATAGACAGGGAGGAAAAAAAGGCGACGGGGGAAGACATGTTGAGGGGCTTTTCGTCTTGAGGTTGCGGTAGGATGTTGATGTTGTGTTCTTAAAACAGACGGCTCTCGTTGGAGGATTTTTAAAAGGAAAAAAAGGCCAAATTGAAATTGGGCGGTAGGCTTTGCTCAGGAGCCATATCGGTGTTTATTTAATTGGTTTGTTATGATCTGAAATAACGTAGGCCTCTCAGGCAGCCCCGCAGTAAATAAATACACGGTCAGCAAACAGAGGCTACATTTCTGGAAATTAACTATCCATACTTCAAAGGAACGATCCGCTGTTTTTTTCTTTTTTTCCTCCAGTAATTGTTTAAGAGCTTATTGTTTTTAAAGACAGAATCGGTGTTTAGATTAAATTGCAAAACCGTGGATCCAAAACATTTCCACTCTGCATCAACTCTTTAGGGGGGGGTCATACAAAGGCCCGGTAGAAAACACAGTGAAGGCTACTTCTTCATCACCATCATCATCATCATCATCATCATTATACGACTGTTTTAACTGCACGGGGAACATTTTCACAGACTGGCTCCAAGCACAAAGGTGCATAAGTGTTTACCTCCAGTTCATAGCTTAAGGCAGGAGACAAAAGAAGATTTTTAAATGTTAATGTCGACCGACGTTGCATCCATCATGCTGCCTGTGTCCCGGGGTCTCATGGACCGGGATAGAGAGCTGGACACTATGGCCGGTGTGCACCCTAACGCGGGCGGCACTCCTGCAGCTGTCCGGGGAATGAAGCGCGGAGACCCGGAGCCCGACGGACAGACAGCGGCGGCTCTGATCGACTCGGCCGGGGCTGAATGCAAGCGTCCCCGGATCGACGGCTCAGGGGGGCTTGGCGAGGTTGGTCAGGTAAGGGAAGAACTCTTTGTGCAAATACAGGAATACAAACATGATCTCTCTATCCAAACACACATGCATAGCATAGAGGTTACTGTATTTGATAAATGATTGCATTCATATCCTTTAGTTTCTGTTGTGCTTGCGTTTGCCGTCTAGTTTCAGTAGGATTTAATGCACATCTGCAGCAACATTAGGGCCACAAATGGGCCCGGTCCATTCCCAACACTGGAGGAAATACCTCCACATCTCACAGCTATAAATGAGTTCAAATGCTGTTAATTCATCTTTAAGAAGGGATTGGAAAAGTCATCTTGTAAGAGTGTAATCCAAGGTGTTCACTGGGCTGTTACATTACAGCTGCTACACTACAGCTTAGGTTGTTTCTCCAGGTTTTAGGCAATAGCCTAAAATTTGTATTAACTAAATCCATGGTGTTCAGTGGGTTGAAACATTGGGTTGAAAATCAGACTTCATGTTGCTTCAAAACTCCAAAGAGCATATTCTGTTTTTGTGAATATCCATAAACCCAGAGGAGACCTAGCAGCAGGGGGTGGAGAATGTCAACAAACTTGACCTTTGTTATGCAAAAAAAAAATCCTCTACCATGTGGTGATATGTTGTGGACAGCATATGTTTGAGAATGGAAGTTGATGTAGGTAAATTGTGTCTTTGAAGGGGAGGGAAGGAGGGTATTTGAGGTCAACAAATACCTCCAGTTTTAATGGTGGTGGTGGGTAATCAACCCAAACCTAATCAATCTAATAACCTTAATTTACAGACTCCTTCTTTTACCAACATTATTGCTACACTGTTTGGCCTCTGATTCTATGCTTGGATCAGCAAATGTAATTGACTCTCACGACCTATTTTCCTTCAATGTCAGCAAAATCAGTTTGTGCTATTTTTTCCCCCTTGGTAATTCCAAAAACGGTCAAATAGCTCTTTAATAGAGCATCACAGGAGGGCAGGAGGATGCTCTGGACATCATTATGGTATATTATGTAGGCTGGAGAGCTTCACTGGAAGATAGAAAGCTATTTGTCTACCACTAAAAGCGCCAGTAATGGAGGTGAAGTGGCCTGTTTGCTCCTGTTTGGAAAACTAAATGGCTGGCTTTACATTGTCATGCTGTCCATGAGTGCTGACAGACAGGCTTAGGAATGCAATGCACTTAAAAACAGATGTGAGTGGAAGAGTGTCTGTGTGTTTGTGTTTGTGTGGGAGAGTGAAGCACAGATCAATAGCTTTAGCCCCTAAAATGTATTGAACGTGAGCCGGCTGGACAATCCGGAAATGGGAGTGGGAGAGATGGCCCCCTCCCCTCTTTGCTCCCCTATTTTCCTCCTCCTCTTCACAACCTCTGTTTCCCTCAGTTGGTGCAGGAACAGATTTGCCCTATCACTGGCAGTAAAGAGGCTTTGTTTCCAGATAATGGGATCACATCTCACACTGGAGGGGGCATTATAACCACACTGATCCCTGAGATCCTTATCAAAGGGGGGGTTATATAGCATGCATGCATATACAAACAGAAGCATGATGAAGATTATAATTCATGATTTGTGGCCTTGTTTCATTTTCAATAACAGTCTCCTTCCAATCCTAGCATGTGTTTTATTCCCCTAACCTGGTGACACCATTAATATTCCAGAAGCAAATTGGGTTGAGTGACGTTGAATTTTCCTACTTTTAAATCAGAGCACTTGGCTTTCCAAGAAATGGCCATAAAAATGCACACAAGCATTTCTGTAAAGCTAATCTTCAGAGGAAAGTAAAAGGGTGGAAAATATTACAGCAGGCCATACCCTGGCTCCTGTAAAGCACTCTGACACCCATTCTTCCCTTCTTTCCACCATTGATATATTTTAAAGGACATTTATTGCAGGTCATCATGGCAGGAGTTGAACTCTGACCTATAAATAAAGGCAGCACAGTGGGGTGTGGTTGTGGTAAAGATTGTTCTCATTTGCTCATTGACGCTGCTGTTTTTCTCATTAGTCAGTAGGGTATGATGTCATTGTATTGTGGGGGCGGCAATGCTCTGTCAAGTCAGATCTTCCAAGTTTTAGCAGAGCAGTATTGCATGTACAAATCAGTGCAGCATGCAGTTCATGATTGAATGCTCAGCTAACACAGGCAAATAATGCTAGTGGAGGAAAAATGCTCAGTGCATTCAGCAGTGTGAGGTCAGTTCATTGCTGCTGCTCATAGACATTAGCTGCTGACCTCCTGGCACTGGCACTGTGCTTATCAAATAGTATGGATTTTAAATGAATATTCATCTATCTCTCCTTCCTATTGGCCATCAACATATGTGCTTATAAAAAAACCCAAAACAGATTATTACTGTTTTTTTGCATTCCAATACAGCACTGGGGAAGTCCAGCTTTTTTCAGTATGACAGGGGATTCATAAAAACACCCCGCATTCCCATCTCAAGTCAGAATTTGGGAAATTTTGAGAGTAGATTGTCTGCTTCAATATCCATCTAGCATGCTGTTGAGCGGCCCATGTTTTGTTGTCACTCTGCGTAGGAACTGGAGCTCTCTCTAACCTAATAAGGTCTTGCCTCGGGTGACAGCACTGAGGACAAATGACTTGACTAGGACATTAATGTAGGTGGATCACCCCTTTGTACTTTCATCTCAGCCCCGGCAATGAAATGGAATGAAAACGTCAGCAAGAAGAATGTACTGTTGCTATGAGTTGAGAATATTTATTTAGTTTTCTGGCCCCTGTTTTTCTCTGATAAATCTCTGGCAGAGGTCTATTGACTGAATTAAGAGAGGGGGGCTGGCATGTTTTTT
>JANJYQ010450429.1:0-13156 GCA_024605255.1 Rastrelliger kanagurta | reverse complement strand
AAAAAGACTTTCCACTCATGTTACTATTTTTGGAGCAGAATATTTTTGATTTTACTAACAGCATTGACTTTGTCACAAATACCCTCCCACATGTCGGTTTTTCTGGTAATTTTTTGTTGTTATTATAACTCACTATATTTGTTACCCACTTCCACTAGAACCTGATTAAATTTAAATACTGCTGTCTCCACCCTGAGATCTCATGTAAGAGTTTGCACTACTCTGCCATTGTATTAAGAGAGTCGTTACTGATTCCAATGACACTGTCTTCAGTCTCTTCATCAAAAAAAAGTCATGTGCACTGTAACAGCAAATATTCTGACACTCTTCTGGTTTTGGTTTTGTTACATTGGTGTAAGGAGTGTGTTATAGATTTACCTGAACATAAAGCAAGTTTAGCTGGACAGGGTCCCTTGAATCCACGTTCTGGTCCGAATAAAAGAACTTGCGTCTGAGCAGCAAAGTCTCACTTTCTTCCACTCCCTGCTCTCTGAATGTCCTACTGTGGTCCAGCCAGTTCACTATTTAATCAATACACACATTCTGTTATCAAAAGTAATGAAATGAATAGACACTAGGAGTTTATAGAGAAGGATTGTGAAATTAACCGGGCACACAGAGAGATCAGTTTAGACAATCTACCAAATCAATCACATGGAAGTGAAAATCTTGACAGGGTATAAAAAGTGTTAAATGTGTTATTTTTAGCTGATGATGAAAAATAGTTTTCAGTTGGAGGGTGATTTATATATTCACGTTTCAAAATTTAATTGGTGTCCTCTGGGCAAAAGATAACAGTGGTAATTCCATTAAACTTTGATATGCCCATGCAATAAATTAAGACTTGAGCGATAAAGCATATGTCCACATGGTAACATTGAATTAGATTCATTAATGAAAAAATAAGAAGCCATCAAGATATCAACGGCAATTGCAAGTTTGCACATACAATCATCATCTGTGTGGAGTTTGGCTTTGAGCTTTTCCATCTTCCTCCCGTCTCGCAGTAGGAGCGTTCTGTCTTTCTTCAGCGTCCCCATTCCATCCTCCTTCTTTTCCTCCGTTGTCTCTTGAATGAGGGAGTACTCCTCATAGTTGGTGATTCCTGAAAAGGCAAGCAAGAAATTGTCAGAGGAGGAGATAGCTTGTGTCATGATAGAAAAAAAGGCACCTCTTTTGGAATTCTCTTTTTATCTCTCTCTCTCTGCTTTGAAACAGAAGTGTAGGGAAGCTGGTACAGAGCCAGCAAACTAAAATGGGAGTCAAGGAGGAAAATAAGCTAGGCAGAAAAAGCTAATTTAAACAAACATTTTTTCAATAAAGATATCTACCAGACACACATCCCTCTTCTCCTCACCCCAATGAATGTGATAGCGACCTATTATAATTGAAATATACAGCTGAGGGAACACCTCAGTGACAGGCAAGGATGGAACTGTCTGGGCCTCAGGAGCAACACTTCATCATTTATTGGAAATGAGCTTCTTTGAACTTGATAAATCATGCCCATCATGCTTTAAACAAAAAAGTGATTACAACTTTATCAGGTATACATGAATGCTGCTAAGTATTTAACAAATACTGCTGTTCAAGTATGAAATCAATAGCACATCATAACCCAGTAACATAATACAATTCAGCAAGAAGTCATGTTCACTAACTAAAAATAAAATGGACGATGAATAATTCAAGCCACGGACGATGGGTTGACAAGATTCATATTAGCAGTACAGGGAGACTATCACTTACCTATTCTACTGCAAATGGTGACAAGCAGCTCCCCGACTGTTTTCGAGTCATCTACCATGATGGTTTTAATGGCACCGTCCAGCATTTTGATTTTTTGTGGCCTCTGTTTCTTCTTGTACTCCAATACATCCTGAAAGACATGACAAAAAACAAAATGACACCCACAACAAAAAATGGCTGATCATTCTTGTCAGTAGGATGCAGTTGCTCCCAGCAAGCAGTGAGGCATAAATATCTCAGTTCCCACTGGTAAATGTAAATCACTTTATGAGATGCTAAGTAACATTGACAGTTCTCCACCCCAGACTATATGAGTTATTCTTACTCCATTTCTCAGCATGTAGTAATCCAGGGTTCTTCCAGACTCTAGCCAGATTCCTTTCCTGGGATCATCATCAGACAGGAAGAGACCATAATCTGAGGCTGAAACACAGAGTGAAACAGTATATGTAAATGTTGATGCCTATAGATTTACATTGCATAAATGCAAGTTTCTGAGTCATCGACCAACCTTGTCCTGACTGGGCTTCTGGGACTCGTTCTCTGATGATCCTGCAGGCGTCATACACAGGTGTGGATGGTTCAAACTGCATTGTCTTCACCACATTGCACTGGCGCACACAGATCTTTAATGACAAGGCCACCATCTTGGAGGGTATAATGGCCTCACCACCTACACACCTGAAAGACACCAGAGCAGAACTATTATGCAAGGAGTGTGTAAAATCATACCACTGGCCAATATCCAGAGTAGATGGTCTGTGTTACAACAGGCATCAACAGGACATTATTAAAAAGTTCTCTCATAGAACAACCTATGTTGAAAGTGTAAAGCGGCAGTCTCAGAGGCAGAATATAATTCCAGAAGGCAAAGAACAAATCATCACAATTATCTCCTCTGGGACAATTTTTACCTGTGAAATTGAAACTATGCTACAGGGTATCCTCTGCCTTAGCAGCTCCTCTTTTTTCCCTGCTGGTCTGATATTAAAGGGTTATGCGTGTGGACATCTTCTGCCTGATTGCAGTGCATGTAGAATTAGCCCAAGGTACGTGACATAACCTTTCAGTAGAAAAAACGTGCAAATCTCTCTAATCAGCACAAATAACAGGAGCAGAGTCAAAACACAGAAAATGACATTCCAACGCTGCATCATTATTTTCTCTTCTTCAGGTTTACAGTCTCCTCTAGAAACAGACTTCACTTTGAGAGAAATCAGTGGATGTTTTGTCACATACTGCAATTAGGGTGAATCAATTCAGAGACTCGGAGACTATTCTAAGATTCATATTTGCAGAAAAAAGGAAAGAGACTGATACCGCAGAGGGTTTCTCCTCTTCCTTGACCTTGACTTCAATAGGGAGAGGAATGAGAATGATAAAAATAAGCCATCTATAGCAAGGAAGCCTCTTACTTACACACTTTATAGATGTTCAGTCTAGTCCATTCTTTGCAAACAAATGAGTCTATGATGATTTCAAAGTTAAACTATTTTTCAAGATATATCAGTATAAATATAGCACTCATGTTACTATGTCAACACTAAAAGAATTTTAGTATTTTTAACCATAGTTGAATATAGAATTAAAGGCACACATTCAAACATTAACACCGACATGATTCACATCTCACCAATACAACAAAGAGTTTTTTTGTGTGCTGAATTCACAATTCATCCGTAGGACCTTTTGAAGTAATGCAGTGTCAGTCTGTGAAATAAATTTCAGTTGTGAATGAGCCTGCCTGTGACTGCAGCTCTGCCATGGCCATGGGTTCCTCTCCAATAGCCCCTCACCTTCCCTGAGTTTTTCTTCATACAAAATGGGAAATACAAGCACAAAGAAGAAGGGGTAATGGCGCCGCATGAGATCTCCTCGATAGAGGCTGGCGGAGAAGCCCCACCGAGTTTTTGTCATCCAGCATATTCTCCTTTTGACAAGCAACTTGAGATCCCAGAATGACAACACAGCATGCCAAATATAGGCTATGTATGCAGATACAATGTTTGCATCTTTGTGGGACTTTCTCAAGCATTTCAGTGACATCCATCTCCAAGACAAAGTTACCTTTGATGGTTGATGTTAGTTAAATATAACAGTAATGTAGGTCTGCTGCTAAAGCAACAGTCACTTTAGGAGCTGTTGTGAGTAGCATCAGTCACTTCAGAGAGTAAGCACTGCAGAAACCACATGATGAAACCCAGGAGGATAATGATAATCCCTGAGCTTACAGTAGTGTGAGAGCACATTTTTCACTGGGATCCTCGTGCAAACACTCCAGTGCAGCCAGTTCCTCATTAGCTCTGCTTTCAAGCATGGATGGATCTCTATCTGAGAAAGGAGCAGTGAGAAACAAGTCACTTATGAGACTCTCGTGAATCTTATATTTAATGACCCTTTCTAGATCACCAGGTGGACCTAAATATGTAATTTCAAAGCACTGTCTCCTGTCACAATCATTAATCTGTCAGAGAAGAGTCCTGCATTGAATTAGGCTTTATTCTTACTTCTCTAAATATTAAGTCACGAAAATGGCCAAAGCTTGCTGGGGAGTTTAAACTTGAACAATTCAATAGAGACCAGGGAAGGCAGGAGCCATCTGGTGAGGATACAGCTCTAATGATTGACAATACCAGCAGCAGTACAGAGCCTACATTGAACTGCTGTCATTACTGTACCAGTCTGTCACACAACAACCTAGGAAGCAGCAGGACAGGAAACGTAAATGGTGATGAGTTTGTTTAGACCAAATGCATCAAAATGAACAGCAAATTCAAAGCAGAATGACCCTTGAAAGCATAGCAGGGTGCGGCTGAAAATGAGCATTCCTTCAAGGACACCAAGAAATAATGCTGTACAAGGGTGCTTAAATTTTTGTGGTTTTTATTTGATCAATAAAGTAAACCCTTGCCAGCACATGCAAAGTGCAACAAAAGCCACTTCTTTCTGAGAGATATTCACAGGCAACCTCAAGCTATCTTTCCATGACTTCAAACTGTGAAGAGCACACAAGTTCTTGGTAGCTGCTTTGAACATATTCAGTGCAACAATCACACAGCAATTACTGCACTGTACAGTACATGTTACCCATACCGCATAAGATTGTCCACCTACAGTTTACATCACATGGCAGAGCACTGTTTTATATTAAGATCACGTCACGCTTTACATTGCGTGAAACACTAGTTTTCTAAACAAACTCATCTATTCTGAAGTAATTACCCTTTAATTAGGATCAAAGAACCTTACTGTCTCATTGTAAAAAAGAAAATAGAAAAAACAATAGAATGAAAACAATTGCAATAAAATGAGAGCAGAAAAATAATTGCGTATTTACAGTGAATATAATTTTCCTGTTTTTAAGCACCAATTGTAAACCATCCCCCCACTTTGCAACAGGATTTTCAAGGTCAGCCTATTAGACTGAGATCACAAGAGAATCAGTAATGATTCGGTGGTAAACAAGACATTTTAGCTTCCATCTGCTTCAGCAGTGTTTGTGAATAGAAAGAGAAGTAGTGATCCAGAAGCAAACATCTCTTGCGTTATTTACACTATGAGGCAGCCATTTCTGTGAGTATAAAAACAGCCACTTGGGGATGGGAAATAGACATGTAGGAAAAAGATGAGTGTGGCAACTCCCAAACAAACATAACTGTAAATGAACCCAAAACTTAAATGAAACCACCAGTAAAGATGCAGTAAAACACTGTGGTAGCATCCTTCACTGATCTCACAAATACACTAAAATGCCATTCACTGTATCATATTATCCCCAGTCTTGTGAATTATTATTGTCATGTAACATGTCAGTAGTACTGAATGGAGGAGCTAGAAGTAAAACCCGACCTCAACAGGATTAGCGTATGTGTCCGTTAATAATATGTTAATATGGTGAACTGCTACACAACTCCTTTTGACATCCTACACTGACAGTCTGGGCACAACAACACCCTTTTATCCCCATCAGATTGAATGCAAGGTCAGTTTCTTGCATGCCCCATATGTCTCTGGAGACCCAACAAGAGCTTATTGGCAACACAGACAGTTAATGGTAGAACAGAGTAAAAAAGGTCTGCAAAATATTTGTTCTCATTTTCACTTGTGTATTACAGTTGTAATCTGCAGCAGGGAGATTTCTCAAGGTTCACTCATTCATTTTGAGCAGTTTTCCTAATTTGGATTATCTAAAGCTGTGTCCTAATAGTATGCTATACTACTATAAATATTTATCATGAATCATACTTGATTTACAGCAAATATAGCAAATCATTAGATGTCTATTTGATAGCTCAGGGCTGTAATCTACATAAGTAGCCCATGAGGCCACTGAGACATCATTCTGCCAGCTTTCCTTCACCACATTAATAACAGCAGGGGAATATGATTATGGGACACTGATGCAGAAAGTGAAACATTTGTGTGCAACTGAAGCAGGTATATTAGAAGCTTTAGAAAATGTAACAATGCCATTACCACAGCACTATTATCACATTTTTTTCCATTAGTGAATATAAAATTACACATATCCTCTGGAACATGCACCTTTGCCAAATGTAAACTTGTACGTATTTCCTTGTAGACAATACCCATCGAATCAGGAGGCTGACTGAATGCAATTCATGCAATTAGTAAGTTGCATGAATTTAAGGCTTTCACCTCCATCCTTATCATATCCTCTGTACATTTCATAAATGAATGAATCATTTCTAGAGCAGGAACCCCAGCAATCACTGGACAGCATTATGAAGCACAACTGACCCTTGCTATTTGAAATTTCACCAAGTTGACTATGAACAAGCTGTCCTATCATAAAGGGCTTGCACAGTATTATTTTTTACTTAATTAAGTATTAGTCACGCAGCACTTTCAGTTCAGACTTAAAAAGGCACTGAACCCTCCCTCTGAATTTAAACCCACACACAACATTCTACAGTTACACTTACTTATTTTTGCAGCTAAATTTAAAAATGAACCCTGCTTCTATGACCCACTCTTTAGACTACAGGCTCTGCTTCTGGGCTACACATTCTGCTGTAATGCAATTTAAGGGAAATTATGAATCTTGCCCTTGTCGCAGGGAAGGAGAGAGCAGCTCCTCTTGCACTAAAAATATCCAGCAAAGTAGAGTGTCCTCCAGCAGCACCAGAATGAGCGCAATAAAATGCAACTGTTACTGTCTACCTAATCTTAAAAGACAACTGCACTCACTAATACCTAGGATCTGATAGCAGATTAAAATGAACTGTTTCTAATTCTTGGATTATAATTTGTATAAAATAATGGAGAAAATTATTTCTGAAGGGTGTGGATAGGCTAGGGTGTGTTTAGCTCAGTTAAAGCACTATTGGTTTATGTTGTCTAACAGTCTTTGGAGACGATACACTAAATCTTAGAACACACAGAATAATTCAATATGTACCATCCCTCCTCTCATTGAGATGTGAAGAATGAGCTTCCTAATAGATGGAGACAGAAACAGCTACTAGAGGATGAGAGCTCCACCCAGCAGCTGCAGTCACTCAACCAATGAGCTTGTTCTTTAGTCATTCAGCCAGCACTTACATACACTGGTGGGTGCAGATCAGCCCAGAACAATAAAGAACTCTGTCCATGATGATTGTATTATCATTATCAACCACATTTCTACCCATAAATCTCTTGTAGAACATTTTTTACAGATGTGGCCACTGGTTCATGTATATTAGACCAATAACACTTGGAGACTGATGTAATTATATTAAACATCAGCTCAGTGATTTGAAATATAACAATCATCTAGCAAAGAATTGTTTGCTAAAGAAAAATAATGATGCATTCAATAAAATAAAATAAAACACAGATTTGTTTCTATAACTGTATCATCATCTGCTCTCTCTACTAACCCAAGGCATCTGTAAATTGAGGGATAATTTCAACATTCTCATGGTGAGCGAGATTTATTTTAAGAGCATTGTGAATTAAAAATACAACAAATAGTGGACTAATTGATGAGTTAATAGCTATTTTTTAACGATATAATCATTACTAACTTTTAAGCAAAATGCTCTAGTTGCAGTTTCTAAAATGTGACATTTTGAAGTAATACATTGGATATATTTGGATCAGACAAAGCAAGACATTTGAAGACTTCATCATGAAATTAAAATATGGAATTTTTCACTATTTTCCTGATATTCCATAGACCGAAATAATCCATCAAGAAAATAACAGACTTTCTGAGCTCCACATTTTTCAATCATATTTATTTCATGACAGTTATGTAATACTGTATTTAAGATTTAATAAGCTCTTCAAGTGGCTTCAACCACTCAATCCACACAGGTTAGCCTACTACAGTGTGTGCTGTTCACTATATACCCATACCCATATACAATTTCTTCCCATAATCACAATGAGGTTTTACTTTTAGATTGTAAACATCTCACATCTAATTCACATATAAACTAAAGGCCCCTATAAAAGACCACTTCACATTAGTCAAATAAGGTTAACTTATGAACACAATGTGAACCAAAACTCATACAAACAAGCTTCTTATCTGTTAGTATCACTGCAGCTCAACCAACATATATTTGCATCTTGAGTTGTTTCTCACAGAAACACCACAGTTACCTCTCAGTTCTCAGACCAGCTGTACAGCATCAACCCCATGGAGACATAAACTGCACACTGCATATCTGAACTAAATAGTGTTAGTGTACCTGTACCATATTGTAACTGACATGCTCTATTTTTATCAAACAAAAGCATCACTCCCCTGTCAACAGTATAGCAACCTATGTGTAATCAGTGAAGTGTACTCAGCTCCTTTATGTGTACTGCTAGATCATGCAAATCAGAAGAAGAGATATGATGAAGTGTGGTGACTGCACATTTTCACTTTAGCGTGAAAATATAAATACCCCTTGAAAGCAGGTGCAGATTTGTGAATGAGAAATGCCTAAGAAATGCCAAGGTAATGAAAGGAAACTTTTAAGTTAATGAATGTTGGTTACCTACCAGTTGACAGAAGCAGTGAATGTTTCAGAAATTCATTTGATAACTATTTCACGTCATCTTGATCCTGACAATGTTCTTTTTTGGATAGTAAATTAGACCCTAAATGCATACAAATTTTAAGTGCACTGAACAAAAATAATATAGCAAATTTACATTAATACTTCAATGTATGATTTCTCAAAAACACCATGTAGAATTTACCTACTGTCCCAAAAACTAAATTCTGATAAAAAAAAAAAAAAAGTCAAAAACAGTGTCCTGTGAAATCAGTTGTGAGACTTCCATTAAATCACCTTCTGCTTCTTCTCTCTCCTGCACTCCACAAAGTGATTGCAGGGCTATGTGCCAGCAATACAGCATGACATAATAGAAATGCTTTTTTATCAAAAGAAGACAGGACACACACAAGGAGTATTTAAGGAGTATCAAGAAAAGACTACACAGATGTGACAGTAATTAGTGCTCTCTCCACTCTCTGTATGTCAGTGTTGATTTTCTCTCTACTGAACAACAAACTGTTGCTGGTACAGCTTTTTCTACAGAAGAGCAGCAGCTTGCAAGAACTGTATGCCAAACATAATTTTATTAGAAAGCACAGTCTGACAAACCATGTGCAAAATGAACAACACAATCTTTCATTAACTGTGTAACGAATCATGTGGGACTTAATGCCTGACATTGGAGCATAATAC
The DNA here is from genome assembly GCA_024605255.1 of Rastrelliger kanagurta. Classification (NCBI taxonomy): domain Eukaryota; kingdom Metazoa; phylum Chordata; class Actinopteri; order Scombriformes; family Scombridae; genus Rastrelliger; species Rastrelliger kanagurta. The sequence continues at coordinate 3,713 of JANJYQ010450429.1, read as the reverse complement.
AGCATGATAGGTAGAGGGGTAAGATAAATGCAAAACAACATACACACCAACAGCGTCCAAAAACAAACTAATCAGACTTTGTTGACTTAAATATTCTAAATGGATCATGCTACAGGGGGATTTGAGAATTAAACGACACCCTCACACCTTGGTCTCCTACAGTATATTTTGTTAGGTCCTGTAAATCAGGTAACTCCAATCCCCCTTCTACAATGCCTCCCTAGCACTGAGTCTCTCCCTCATACTTCAGTAGCTGACTGCCTACTACCACTTGCATGCTGATTACAGTATCAAGAGCAGTGGAACGGAACATATGCTGGCTTCACTCCAAAGTGTGATACAACGAAGGACTTTATCAGCATTTTATATCCTCTGGCATGCTGTAAGGGAAGAAACCTGACACACAGTGACAGAGAATCACTGTTCTGCCTGTTTAAGCAAAACTAAACACTTACTTAAAGACATATCAGGTGTGAATTGCTATTAGTCTCTCCTGCACAAGATAGTTTATTATTGGTATTCCTAGTAGGCTTATTGGAGCATTATAAAAGGAAACACAAAATGGTCTTTGTTACAGTAAAATGCCCTCTTTGAATAAAATCATGTTGTTGTATGAGAGGAGGTTCAGGGAGAGGCCATGTTGTCAGCCCATTGTTTCCAGATCAGCGGGTCTGCCCACAGTTGCCATGGCTGCTGCTGTGCCCACCTTTTCCTGGACATATAAGGCTGGACAGCAGCAGCAGCAGTCACATCCACTTTACCCTCAGGTCCACAGCTGCAACTGCTTCCAGGGTCATCTAGATGTACAACGTACCCTTCAGTTATTTACAGATTTCAATTTGTGTCAAGCTGACAAGGTCAGAGAAAGCTTTAACAATGTTATAGGATCCTTTATCTGTGTAGATGACTACACAATCCTGGTTTCACCCAAATGGCCTCTAAGCTATCCTGTCACAAGTACATGGAAATGTTGAGCAGAAAAAAATTTATTGAGGGAGGTGACTTTGATTCATTTTAATAGAGTGCATCTGAAAAATGAAAATGCCCTTCTGTGAAAGTGTCACTTCAGTTTCTCTGCTTTCAACAAAGCAGCACAGAAACATGTTATGTGGTGAGCTACACCGAGAGAATGAGGAACTGTCTGTGATACCATGTACCGGTACATTGATCTCCGCGGTGTAGTGCGAAAGATGTGTACGTACATGTACAAAGACAGGCACTTTAGCAAGACCCTTTTCCTCAACTAACGAAAGAGCTAGAGTCTGTTCCCTCCCAAAAATGATGAATGAACGGTCAACAATAAAAGTTAAAAGCAAACTGTGCAAGGCCAAAGCAAACGAAAACTCCCATTATTCAGTTAACTTGGGAGTACATTCCAAGCACAGTATCATTGTGTGCCTCACAGCTTTGTTTTTACTCTCAGCGAGGACTAAAAGCACTGGAGAATCAAATGTTTAAATTGGCTGGAGACAGCGTATACAGCAACTTTCCCTCAGACAAATACTGTACACTTCATGAAGTTCTTCAAGCGGAGACTGTGTACAGGAGGCCAGACAACAAATTGGACAAGTCTTTTCTAAAGAATGTTTCAAAGACATACATGCTTTTAACAAGATAGTTTCTTTTGTATATTCTACTGCTACAGTCCTCAAATGAGGATAAATGCTACTTAAAACAGAAACACTTATAGTTTTTGTTTGCTTATTTAGAAAGTAATATAACCTAACAACAAAAGGCATACAGTGGTGATAATATATTTCAAGAGAGAGAAAGTTTTCTAAAATGCTGTGACAAAGAAACAAGTTTCAGCGATATCCTTCTGATTTTGCCATTATAGCATAGCAGTCCACTACTCTGCTCTTCTTGCCATTCAATGAATATTTATTTAATTTAAAGTATAATCCCTAGTTTCAGAATACACTGAAAATAGTGCATGAAAAAGTGGAATTACAGGGACAATAGTCCTTGTAATCAGTTACTTTCCATCCCTGGCATGTAGTTAGAACATGCATAGTTAAACATGCAATACAGTGTGAAGTGACAGACAATTGCAAAACAAAGACACATAAGTTATTTTGAGACTCTTCTGCCATAATTTTTGACTACTTTCTTTTTTAACTGCTATTTTCCATCCCTAAATATTGTGTGCTCATGATTAGAGAACAGAAGAAACAAACATCTCTGGCTTAAATCCTTCATAAACATCTGGTCAACTAACCACCCACCCACACTCAGCACGGATCCCCTTTTTCATATTGTGCAACAGGGCCAACTGACAAAAACCTGCTGATTACTTTAAATTCTTCTTATGCATGCTACTAGCTGAGTGTAATGAGGACAAAGAGTAAAACACACCGATGCACCTTTGGCCATGTTGCTGGACCCTATACTAAAATATATGAATCACATGATACTGAATAGAGCATGTAAGGGATGATGCCATGCTTAGTTAAGGACTCACAGGCTCACTATTTCATGCTCCACATCTGCTGGTTGCCATGGCAACCCCGGTTTTGGGCAGTTCCCAGGTCAGGTGATTTCAGCTGCAAAAAAAAAAAAAAAAAAGAAAAGAAAGGCCCTTTCTGTGCAGTGCAGTTAGCAGGAGAAACCAATGAATGATAAAAGGCTCTGACTTTCATTAGTGGTCCTTAAGATGGTCATTGAAGCTTTTTCAACAATGGCTACATGCACTGAATGTTTAAGGAGAGAAGCTGTCACTATTACATATCAGCTGAAGTGTGTCTACCTCTCTGTTACTGAACAATTGTTTTTTGTCTGATAGTTACATAAAGCTAGATGAAAAAGAGTCAGTATTAAAGGATTTCAGTAGATAGTCTACAACAGGCCACAAACAGGAGTGGCAGTATTGCAGACCAAAAACTATTCTTATTGCTGAATCACAGCTTTTGTGACTCACAGACCTCTCCTCTACAGCCATGCTATGTTTGTAAATGCTGTCACAATTTCACTGCATTCTTCCTTAAGTTCGTAAAGACAAACTGAAATAAAGAATGATGCACTTAATTGTTTATTTCTCATCTATTAAAAAACACTACATATTCCAGAAAGCAGGTTTTTCTATTTACTAAATGTACTGGTGTGAACTACAATAAGTGGATCAGAAACTCAGAAAAGAATAGCTGTACCATCAGAAGAGCTTTACAATTACAAGCTGGTCATTATGACAGCATGGGTGCAGTTGAATACCCTAGTGTGGGTTTCATACAAACAGAAGCAGCAGGAACTGATCATTAGGAGCAGGCGTCTGCAGGGCCGTGTCCCAGTAGCTCAGTTGTAGCCTCTATGAGAGGTTCTCCATCTCACTGGGGAAGTCCAGAAGCAACATGCCGTAGGCCAAGCACTCCACAGTCCCCTTCTCTTTAACCTGATTACAGTAATGAGCTTAGAGACTGTTGGATGAACAACATCTATAGCGGATGCAGACAAACACGCTGCACTCACTCACTCGTTGACTCTCACTTGCAGCTGAATGCAAGGCACGTCATCAAGCTCGGACCAAGACTAGCTAGATGGCTCACTGGCCACAGCAATAAAATCGTTAAGTTGTTTGAAGGTGATGCAGGTTTAAGGTTTAGCTCAAAATGTTGCCAGTCAGAAAAAGAAAAGAGAAAGAAGAAGAAGAGAGAAAGAAATGCTTTGTGGTTGAATTTGTACTCAGAGATGCCCATAGTCACTTACCACTACTGGTGCAG
>JANJYQ010450427.1:0-10955 GCA_024605255.1 Rastrelliger kanagurta | reverse complement strand
CTAATTCATTACTACATATATCAAAGATTGTATATCCTGTATTTTATGCTTTTAAGTGAAAATAACTATATTAGAAGTGTGTTTGTTTCATTTTGTGTATTTCTACATGTTTGATCAAAATAAATATGTTTTCATCATCTCTTTTCCTGTCACTCTTATCATGCCAGGTTTCCTCAGGCTGTGGATAACATCAGGTGAGATAGTTCTTCCTTTTAACATTGACCTCACTGCTCTGTATATATCATCCTTTGTGATGCTAGTGTTTCTCAAAAAAAGCAACTAATAACTAAAGAAGAAAAAGTTTTCAGGCCCAGATTGACTCAATATAACGCTATTTAAATAGATGACTGTTTTTAATTTGATATTCAAATGCCAGAAAATGTGCTTGTAGTTACTCATTGAAAATTATAGCACAACTCCTCAGTTCAACTCAGATATACAAAGCTTTTGACATCTATTAGTGTGTTTTGGTGCAGGCAGTTATTTTAAGTGAAAAACCTTGATTAAACTGCATAATACTATACCTGTATTTGTGGTGCCCGCATGATTGACTTTAAACTATTATTCACAAGTACAAATTACACAGTATCTGCTCCACTGCTCCATATGGCATACACTCTAACCACTGCTCCACAGAGCGAGCCGTAACTATTGTGTTTTAATCGGAGGGGAGTGCATGTAATGAATGCTGACATGTGACAGTTGTGCACACATGCCTTTTAGATTTTAATACTGAGCTGAAGGAAAGAAGTGATAATGTGAAGTGATACTGGACCTGCATTAGAAATGTTTGTCATACCTTCCATGAGCAAAAGGAAAAAAAAAGAAGGTTTTATTGCACTTAAACTATATTCATATGTACTGATGCATACAAGGATGTTACACAATAAGTTTCATGTTCCACATTTACAGTTAATTTAAAGTTTCATGATCTTTCTTCTGATTGAATTAAACAGGCTTTACCTCCTCCAGTGATGCGTGATCTTCTTCATCCATCGTTCCGTTCTTCTTGTCTTTTTGTCCATCCATCCATGTCCATCATGTTTTATCATTATCTCAAAAAACTGTATTGGCATATTTGCTCCCAAGACAATGAACATATTGATTGTGTTTAATATATAGACTTCCTATTGTTAAACTTTCAATTACCAGCATGTATCTGAAAATAGGTCTGGTGCATTTGTCATTAAAGGGCAATGTTTCTTTTGACATTTTACAAAAAAACATTGATTTTGAATACATAATCACTTTACCACAGGACCACCATCAGACCAGATTTGAGACCCGTTGAATGACATAATCCTGAGTTAGTGCTATTAAACTGAGAGAATATGTCACTCAGATTATCAGCAAATAGTGACACGCTTAAATGCAAATTGGGAAAACTAACAAAAAATACACCTGAAAAATAAGTAATTTACCTGCAAAATGTGAATTTTTCTTCATTCAAGGCAATATTTCACTTTTGTTGCATAATATACTTTAAATCCTGAACACCAGTGCAAATTCATTTCTGTATTTGTGTTTTTGTAGGAGCTCCTTATAACTTGTAAATGTGTCAAATTGGCCTCGTGTGTATAGCCTGATCATGAGATGTTATTAATTAATATCAAATTTTCACACTTTCCTTTCATGTCAGACATGTGGAGAATTTAGTAATGAATAAGGTGGTTTTCATTGAACTTCCTTATTGATATTTTTGTCCGTACCTTAAATTATAAACATGGTCAGGCTGGGATACAGCTGAAGGAAAAGAAAAGGGAGTAATGGCACAGGAACCTTAAACCAGGACAAACATATTGCATTGTATTGTATTATATGTATTTACTGTCTGTTATTCATATGCAACTTTAATGATTTTGAATCTTAAATTAACATCACCTTCCTGGCTTTCCAAAGGGTTTTATGAGCAGAGTGGACTAGAAATAGTCATATTTAAGGTTTATCCTATTTACTGGAGTTGTGCACCATGTTTCCATTGCATAAGAACCTTAGGGAATGTTAATAAGTAGGCTATTCCAGGTATTAGTCAAACAATGAGATATTACAAGAGAAACAGAATTTCAGATAGTGAAAAACGTTACATTTTGAAAACTGCATTTAAATATAAATGAATGGTCTTAATTCTTGGGTGAGTGCCCGAGGCATAAATGGGATGATGCCCTATGCGGTGTCCCCATAATTAGGAATTAATGAACTCCGTGAAGGTACCTGTCCGCCGCTATGTGCCTGACTGTTCTGGCCTCCCAGTCATTCATTAATTCCTGATAATGGACACCTCATCAGACATTATCCCTTAATATACATAACTTGTAACTTCCTCCTTTAGTTTAATTAGTTTAGCTAGCTTGTAACCTTTCGAGGTATAAATTGAAAACCTTGAATGAAACTTTAATTTCTGAGTGACACTTGTCAAAATCTACCGTGAATTGACCTTTAGACATTCCTCCAAAAAAAGGACTCCAGCTGCACACATCTTGTTAACTGTCGGTGTATTGTGATTTTTAGTAAAGATTATGCTTGTTTGGAGCAGTTAAGGAAAAAAATTGAAAGATTTTGGGTGGACTGTCTGTCACATGAGTGAAATAATCTACATGTACATTGTTAAACTGAGTGGTATTCTCTACAAATATCACCCTGGACTTTAGAGAGAGGGGGGGGGGACAAAACCCTCTCGACTGGCAGGAGGAATAAAGACAGACACGGGTGCGACTAGGGTTTATTACTTTTAATCAATTCAGCTAGCTACAAAATGTCCACCACTTCACACACTGACAGGATACAGAGAGGGAGTCTTTAATATTACATGCGTTGAGGACATCAATCTCACAGTTTAACCTATTGTGTCATTCAGGTTTTAGGTATTTAATCACCTTACTCTAACTACTCGACATTTTGGCGATTTGGTGTGCATAGCTCTAAAGTACAGAAGCAACAAAAAACCCTTTTGTATGTATTTTTTTTTTTGTTTCAGAGTATAGTTATTGTTATTCAATATTATCATTATTTTACCAATAACAAACCACACGGGGAGAATAAACTTACAGATACAGTCTTCTTATAAAAGTAAGGTCTCTCAGAAATATGCGTCTTTGCTTTACATTGCAAACGTTTATTTTTTTTTTCAGAGCATCCAAAACCTATATTACAGTACACAACCAGTCCTCATCTTTCAGCACATAATCAACATCTTCATCACTGAACTGCATAATCATTTAGAAAACAGGTCATTTTTTTTTTTGCAATACAACCCCAAGTCCTCGTATTTTTTTTCATCTTTGTCTCACTTTTTTGATCCCTTTTGCATTATTTTACAACGAGATGGTCACAGTTGGTAAATATATCAAGACAGTAAGAGTGGCACTATTGCAAACTTGCAGGAGTATGGAACGATCAACTGTGTCCTAATACTGAGCATGCGTTTTGTCAATTTTGCTACTGCCATGATATCATTTTTTATATATATTTTTCAGACAGGTTTTATTTATAAGACTAAAATCTACCATTTGTCATGCAGAGAACGCACAATTCACATCACTTGGAATGCAATGTCTAATACAGCTACAGAGAGTCTAGTTGCACATTGTCTAAACAGTAACTCAGTATGATTGCGATGAAGGAAAATGTACCAACAACTGCCTTTTGATTGTAAGTGCTCTTTGAAATCCCGTTCATTTATACCGTCTCTTAGTAAAATCTTTACTCATGTTTTTCCATCCGTCCTCTCCATTTTTGTCGTGACAACACCAAAATAAGGAGCATGACAGTAGCCTAAATGGAATGACACAGTTTTACTAAGACGATACTGAGATACTGAAAAGGAAAAAGAATAAAAACAAACAGCTTGTATAGCATTCCTATTATATACTTGTCATCCAGAGCAGTGTACTTGTCTATATATATATATTATATAAGATATTTAATAATATATGATATATATATATATATTTTGATAAAGAGAATAAAAACTTCACATGTGAGCTAGAGAGCCATCAAGTCAGCACTATATACAACCTTTGGAAAGAATGATATACGGAGTATAAGAAATCATCTTTTTACGAGGACAATCATCTTGAAAAAGCTCGACAGACGACACACAGAACAACATTTACAATGGGGAGGGGAGGTGATATGTGCATGTGTGCAAACCTAGAAGGTCAATACCATGATGAAAGCATGTCTGCACCTGACGATGTGCGGCGCAGGACACCGGGACGATCGAGATCTGGGATTAGGGCGTTTAGCCACTGCCCAGCATCTTTGTGGCGCGCTGGTTGGCTTCGTCAATCCTGGTCTTGTTGGAATCAGCCTGGGTGGAGGAAAAGGGAGAAAGAGAGGAGAAGAATATGAGTTTGCTTGTATTTTAAGCTGAGTTAATGAAAAGATTTTTACAGCTACTGCTACGCTCAGTCATAGAAGCCACGTTCATTCCCAACAGTAGTCAAATTTAATGAAGTCTTATGTTGTTTTTCCTTGCCACTGGCGCCAGGTGCCTGCTGATGTTGTAATATGGGGTTATTTTTAAATTAAATTAAAAAGTGTGTAGAGTGCCTTGAGATGACTTTTGGGCTATATAAAAAAAAAGATTGATTAACTGAAGATCAGCCAACCTCTTGTGGATGAATAAAGGTTAGATAAGATAATTTTATGTGAAAACTTTTATCTTAACTGGACCATAGTTTTAAAAAAATCTTTAAAGTATCTTACAAATATCTAGTTATTAATGATAAAATAATCAGGAAAATGAGGGGACATTTTCAGGCTTATGATCTTTTACCCCAAAAATGCAACATGACTTGATTTAAAAAAAAAAGTTTAAAAAATATGAAAAGTGAAAATGTTGTGAATCTTGTGTGCATGTGTGTATATGTGTGTACCTTCTCCATGATCCTGTCGATCTGGCGATTCTGGGTGTCGATCTCGTTGCCCATGTCCAGGGCCATGTGGCGCAAGTTACCGATGATGCCACCCACCTGCTCCAGGTTCTCGTCCATCTCATTTTCCCGGGCATCGTCTGTTACCCTAAACACACACACATAGACACACACAGGGGCAGATGTAAATATTGTGCTGTCTGCATTAACACCAGGCCACACACACCACAAACTGCCCCGCTGACCTCGCTCCGTGGGGTTTTCATCCATATTTCACCTCTGATCCTTTTCTTGTCTGCAGAGAGCAGATCCTGACCTCAGACCAGACATCTGGACACTAAGAGGATCCTGTGCTTCTATTTTAACTGCTATATTCTTAATGCTCATACTTTTTAGATACCTTTTTTTACAATTTACAAATTTAAAAGAACTATTTAAAAAATGGAAACGAAAAATACTACAACAATTTTACACAAATCAAATTACATAAATTACATTAGCACAAATACCTGTGTATGTTAATAAAAAAAGATGTAAACTATACATATATAATATCACTTATATATTGTATATAATTCAAACTACTTCTTTCCTTTATACATTTTTATTCCTGTAGATGTTGTTACAGTTGAAGCACAATGATGTCAGAGACCAGACAGACTTATGTAAGACCTAATGGGTAAACCTCTTTTCATGACACTAGTTAAGTGGTGGTTAGCTGGACTCTGCACTCTTTCCTCTGCACAACAGCAGTGCAGTGCAACTATCAGGAAGCTCACATCACCATCCAACTGGTTTTATGTCATGAAAGCAATTTAACTTAAATATGAAATGATGAAAAGACTTTAGCAGCTTATAGAGTAAGAGTTCAGTTCGAGTGGTAACACTGATGTGCTGTATTAAGACAGAGAAATAAGAGGTGAGAGTATTAATTAATCTCTTGACCTCCTTTATGCTCCTTGTCATTTCCATTTAATTTTAATGTTTTCTGCTGTTCTTTGCACTAGTACATTGGCTTTTTTTGACCTTTGGAGGATTTTCTCCAAATGTAAAATATAACTCTCAGCAAGAGGGTGAATATGTGTATTTCCCAAGATATCCAAACTCTTTCTCTAATCCCTCTGTACCACGTTACTTCTCTTTCCCGTTCATGTTGGTATATTCATTGTAAGGTTTGCTTACAGCCTAAAATGTCTGTGTCATGCCCACACAGACAGTCATTATCTCACATTATCTCCCTTACCCTAATTTGTCAATTTGAAGCTTTAGGTGTTTCGATGCATAAAACTCGACCTCCTGCCTTACCTGCGGATGAAGCCACCGCTGATGGCCATCTGTTCGCGCTCGTCCACGACACGGGCGGGCTGGCTGGCCACCACCCCATCCTGATTGTTCCCCCAGGCCTTGCTGGCTCCACTCTTCATCCTGGCCACCGGCGGGGACGGAGGAGGATGAAGGAGAGACAGTTACTCAACAGTTTTGACGGAGCGTTTCATCATTTACCTCAATCAGACTGGCTTCCCATTAGTCAAATCTACAACAAGAGCCTTGGATTCAGCAGCACGTACAGTATATGTTTATATATCAGTATGTAGCGTGATCAGCTGACACAAAGGTGTTATTTAGTTTCATGCATCCAGCACATAAATATATGAGTAACAGTGGGGACTAGACTAAGTCAAGCAAAGCATAGCAGGCATGGACTGGTTGGTAGATACAGGATCATTCTGTTATAACACAATAGTAATGTGTGCGATGTTATATCTTGTAGGTATATAACATACTATTAAGAATCAGGCAAGTCAAGTCTGTCTGTTTTGTATTATGTAGACATGCACTTCAATAGCCACATTTTGCTTCCTTTTTTTAACCATCCTACTGGCACTTCTGTGTTGTTGTAAAGATAAACCCACCCCACTCCCACAGTTGAATGTCCCAGTGTGACAGAAAACAGAGAAGAGACAAGCTTTTGGCAGACAAACAACACAGAGTGAACAGGACTGTCACATCGTTAGGAGGGACGACAATTAATGTGGAGAACAAACTGCGAAACGACAAAAGGAAACAAAACAAAGCAAGAAACTGGAGGAAGTCAGCAGAGAATCACACCATGGTTAACTATTCCTGGTCCTGACACCCCCTCCCCTAACCCCCACTTTGTGTTTTTAAAAGGTCACTGCTTTTCTAAATAAGCTAGGATGTCAGGTAGTGGTGCAGCAGAGGAGTGAAGAGTGTAATCAGGATTTTGACACTAGTTTTCATCTGAATCTGCTTCTCTCTCGATAAGGAGGAAGTGCACTGATAAATACAGCTGCTCTAACACGATATGCAATCACAGCTCTGCTTCGTGGCTTCGTAAATGTCACCTCATTTTGCCTGGCAAATTCACACCGTCAGATTCAGCATCTGTTTTTTGGCACAAAAGAATCAGGGACAGAGGGGAAAGTAACAACTAGAGGTTCATTTTTATTTAGTTACTTCATTTTAGTTTTAGTTATTTTAAGGCATTTATGACAGCAAGACACCTTTTAACTCTCAAATCACTTCCAACACTGATGTTTCTGAATGTTTCAACATATTTTTCCTCCATGTTTTTAGAAATATTTAGTCGTTTCTTTGCATTTTATCGTCAGTTGCTGGGTTTTGATTTACCTTGCGTGGATAAATTTTAGCTGTATCAGGGCTGGCGATAGCTCAACCTCCTACACAGCTTTTATTAATAGAAATGGACTGAGGCGAGGCTTCGCTTAGCTCCCTGTCCCTGCTGACACATATCAGTGTGGTAAACACACATGCTTCCCTTGTCTGAGTCCTTTACTTTTGTATTTCATTTTCGTCTGTCTATATTCGCTGCATTCCCTTTCTTCCTCTTCTCTCCTCTCATCTTACGTATCTTTCCTTCCATTTGAGATCCAGTTTTGTTCCCCTTTGCAATTTGCCACTCTGCAGTCTCAGAATGGATGTAATGCACTGCTCTAATCAGCTTTGCTGGGATTGAACTGAGATGATCTGATTTGATCATACGAGTAGTGTGGGTCCTGGGGTGAAAGTGAACTCCTTCTATCTAATTCATTCCGTGAGTGACCTGCAAGTTGAGCTGTCCACTGATCCGCTAACTGTGCCGTGTAGACAGCCAGAATCCTAAAGCATTAAGCACCAAAAAAAGTCAGCAGTTTATTCTGATAGACAGTTGGTTTGCTGAAAAGACTGAGAGATACAATGAGCAGCATCTATGATAGACTAATACCCCCTTTTTTGAGTAGTAGGGAAAAAATCCAACACAATAATGCTTTTCTCATCTTTCTAGCATCCATCTATCTGTGCATTTAGTTTGAGTCAACTTCCCAGCAGGCTATCATGCCACTATCTGATATGGCTGACCTACATGTGAGCGAGTTCCCCGCGGGAGAGAGAGAGCATAGCAAACAGTAATGCTGAACAGCCAGTGCAGGATAAAAGCTAATTTAGCACAGCGCTCTGCAGAAGAGGTGGTGCTGCAGAGCAACTGCAGTAGAACCAGAGGGAAATATGAGGCAGCAGTGAGCTGTATCACTACACTGAGCCATGTAGAGACAAGGGTACCACACAGTACATGCGCATTGGCATGATGTACCCTTTGTACAGAAGAAACATGACTACATCCCTGAAAATGTCTCACTGCGCATGTGTCCTAACCTAGTTTCCAGCTCTCATCTCTCCTGTTTTTCTCTTTTGCTTAGAACGTGTCATATTTGCTTCCCTGTGATATGTTTACTGTCTTTTTTCTTACACTTGACAGTTTGGTCACATAGCACTCCTGTTTTCTTTCTTTTTCTTTCTTTTTCATACCTTTGGAACTTGAATTAACATGTTTCGTATACACAAATCACCAATAATGTGTATTTAATCGTCCTAAAAATGACATATACAACATTATTAGAGAAAATCCATTTTCAGGACCTCAATGATCTCTTTTTAAAATATTTGTTTTAAGCCGAATTCACTTTCCCTCTTTGGCCAACAATTTGTTTTCCTCCCGGCTTTGTACCGCTCATAATAAAAGAAACATCATCATCATTATTATCATCATCAGCATCAACATCATCAACATCACCTTCATTGTTAATATCAGCATTATCATGTGTAGCATTGCTGTTATGACTTGCACTGTCATGCATGCATGAGCATTCAAAGGGTCATGCTCGCCAGTCATTCCATGTCATTGGCGCTTGGTGGTTTCAAAAATGGTGGTGGGGGAGGGGGAGTGTTCAGGGGAAACAGAAAGGTCTCGTTGCCTGCAAAAAGGTGAGGATCTACTGGATGTTAGAGCGGTGTGGTGGTGGTAGAGATCATGCAGATGAGGAGAAGTGTCAAACAGTCCTGGACCAGGCTGACCAAAGGCATTTTGGGACCAAGATCATTGGATTTCCAGCTGGAGTCAACATATTGAGATGATCTGAGTGCCAAGATGCTTCAGGAGCCTTAGCCCTGCTCTTTTAGTTGAACCTAGATAGTTTTAGAGTTGAGAAGGCCAACAGTTATCGTTATACCACTGTAGAAGTCCAAACAGCCTACATCAATACTTGGAAAAGGAATTCCTCTTCAGGAGGAATCAGTAAAAATGTTACAAGTGGGACTTCTACAGTGGCTATACCTGCATGTAGATGACTCCCATTATAAAGGTGTTTGGAGAAGTGGAAGCTTATAGTATAGGGCACTTGGAGAAGAGCACTTGGTATGAGAGTGTTAAGAGAGGCACTTATTGATGAACCACAGCCTTGGCTGAGTGGAGGAGAGATTATGTTGAGGACTGGACTTTTTGAGCTTGTCTTTATATGATTTTGTGGTTTAATTGTGCAAAAGTAGCAGAAAAGACATGGAGAAGTTTAGGTAGAGTGTAATGACACAGTTTGTAAGCTAAAAGTATTTTGTGCTACTTCTCAGAAGCCAATCAGGTAGCAATGGCTTAGGCTGATACTCTATGGGATGCTCGCCAGTCGTGGAGTTGCTGTATGTCTGGAGGTCATATGAATGCAAGGCTGCTGCATGTGCCTGCAATAATCCACAGTATATGTCTGCATATGTTGTGTGAATTTCCATTAAAGTTGAACTGAAATTAAATCAATACAGCACAATACAGAATACATATATCACCGTTGTTGTTGTTGCATAATAGAACGAATCAAATAGAAAGCAATTATTTTTTTCTGCAGTGAGACCGCCCCTACATGAGTGTTCTCAAGAGGGCTTGAAGTTTTGGTTCCGACCATCTCTCTCAGATGCCTCTATATCTCTGCGGCAGATTTTTGTAGTTATTTGGGATGTGGGCACTCATGTGACACTTTGGTCATTTACTGCATTTGGACTCTGTCTATAATGCAAGACAAAAGCACTACGGAGAGTGTAGGAGTCTGTGTGAGCTGTCGGTGACTCAGCAGAACAAAAAGTAACGCATTGTGAGAATCGTGGCCAGCTTTTGTTTTCTAAGAGGAGTTTTCTAACTTTCAGTTTCTGGAGAGGAATACAAATTCAATATCTCAATGGCTCCTTACAAATATTGCATGTTATTAAGGGACATTTGTCTTAAATCACTGTGGGTACATAACCAGCATGGTGCTCGCTGAAAGGCATGTCATATGATGTCCTACAGTCAGCACTACACAATGCATCTTCTATTAATGATCACTCTCAGATGTTATATTTCCTAATGCTAAAAGTGCCGAGAGTTAGAATTTCAGTTCAACTTTAAGTGTGTGTGTATGTCTGTGTGCTTGTACGTGTGGGTGTTAGGGGATTCATTTTAAAGCACATCACGGCCTCTTATGTCGAGAAGGGCGGAGTCAGTGTTTATTTGGAGCAGGAGCAGAGCGGACTATTGGCTGATGGCCATCATGATGTCACTTCTACCTCGGTTATTATTTTTATTATTTTTTTTCTCAGATAATTATTCTAATTTTTTTAATGGCAGGCAGGCAGGCAGGCAAGCAGCACCTACTTGTTACATGGACAGGAGCAAAGACCACAGAATTTCCCTAGATCGTTCAAATTCTTTTCTGCATCCTTCATGTCCTTATTGATTTGGTCCATTCCCTCCTCGATGCG
>JANJYQ010450338.1:0-10609 GCA_024605255.1 Rastrelliger kanagurta | reverse complement strand
GTTTTATGTTTCATGTTTTTGAACATGAGTCAGTGATCTCTGATGCTTTGATGTAAGACAGGTTTAGCCTGAGAAGGTACTGTTGGAGAGAGTGTCACTCTCCTATACGGCATTGGATCACAGTGTTGCCACAACACCAGAGCTGCCGGGTCACCAGTGTAGGGAGCTTTGATGAAAAAGATTGGTATCAAACTCCCACCAAGTTGGTATGAGTCTTTGCTTGCCTGTTCACTGTATGTATTTCCTCACCGTTCTTCTCGTCAAAGCTAGCTCTTCTATGAAGCGAGACCTTGGAAAAATGGGGAGGAGACTTGAATGGCTTCCGCTTGATATGCTGCATGCGTGGTTTCACTTCAGCTGGCCTGACTGTGGGGCCTTGGAAGTTGGTAATCATATCTTAACGGATCTCTCCACCGACACAAGGTTGTGAGCCAGTTTGGCACCGGCTTGACGCCAGATAGACTCCACACACACACATACACGAACCCTATTTCCATGGAAATAGGGCCTTCATTCATCGCCTCACACAGGAGTGTTCTCAGCATTACACAGTTAATCTTGTCATTAAACCTCTTGGTCTGCATTGGTGCAAATAATACTCATGCTTACAGTTACCACAGGCACAAATGAATGAGAAAGCATAATCACGTGTTACTGTTTCTTGTTAATGTATGTGCATATTCTCACACAGCATAGTAGTAACTGATTGCTGCTTGTGTGTGAATCGTTTCATTGGGTGGAACTAACGCCAAATCTTCGAAAGCTAGTGGCCCTCATGGCAGTTGGTCAGTTGGGCTGTGGTCAGATGGAATGTCAGGAATTGGGTTGTAAACAGATGGAGGTTGTCAGAATATGAAAGTGGTATTATGACTACTAGAAGTTAAATACAGTGCGTCTCTTTAACTTACTTTATGAGAGGAGTACAAGGTTAGCGTCTGTTGAGAGTGGGAATTTATTTTGAATTTTAATAGCTCTATGTGTGACATTGCAAGCATTAACAAATCATCAAGTCATTAGATTTTGAGAAGAAAGCTTATATATATGTTATATTTTTACTGAGCATGTTAGAATATTAATGTTATATACTTATATTTGTATTGATGTACTTATATTCTGCTACTTTAGTGTACTAATGACATCTATTGCCTATCTTGGAAGAGGAATCCTTCCTCTGAGTTTATGGCCATTTGATTTTTCCCAATTATCAGGTTTTGATGATGTTTTTTTGTCCTTCATCCAAAATGAAAGTCTCAGAATAGAAGGGTTTCAGTCCACGCGAAGCTAAAACCGGTAATGTCAATGTAGCAACATTACAATGACAAGCAGCAACCTCATCTATTGTCTATTGTATTTGCAGCTTTAATTGTGGAGACGGTAGTACAACAATTCCACTGAAATATGTTAAAGATGTTGATTGTCTAGACAGTGGTCTTATCTGTTTACAGTAATTATATGAAGTCATCATGAATAATATAACAACCATATATTTAAAAATGCAATAAGCAGCATTTGTTTAGGCTGCATTCAGACCTACAATGGCAGTAAGTCACCACAGCACAAAGGGCTGCATCAGTGTTGGTGTGTTGCTACACATTGGTACAAGTGAGGGCGGACACTTTATCGTCCTGAGAGAAAGAATTATACAACTATAAAGCTGTTATTTTTAATGTTATGGCCACAATCTTTATTCGCTTGTATTTCATTGCTTGCATGAGTAAATGGGTGAATTTGGTTTGTTGGTATGATGTCTTACTTGATGGTGCTAGATGATTACTGAAATATATACAGCCACATTAGTGGACAACATTTCACAATGTGTAAATGTTAGCTTTAAATGACTATCACTTGATATTTAAATATAATGTCACATTTTACATAATATTTAACTTCAAAAGCAGCGAATAATATCTGGAAAAGCATTGCATGTCCGCAATTAAGTAAAACAAGATGGCTTCACCCATGTTGGTCTTTAAGCCGTTCCCCATTATACTTTGTGGTCACAACGGTACCCAATTGAGATTGCACCATGTGGTGGCATTAATAATTAGTTTCATTTTTCTATGCTTCTACATTACTTGAGACTAATTAAAAGAAATTTTCTCTTTGTCATTTTCTTTCCAGACGATTATAACTACCTGCCTGATGCGTTACCTCCTCTTCCTGAAGTCCCGGATTCCGGCTCAGTCCTGAGTTCCGTTGACATACCAGTCCGCTGCCTCCGCAACCCTGCCTTCCGCCACGCCTCCACGCGCTACTGCTCTGCCCACAGCATGGATTCCTCCCCTGACAGTGCCGAAAGGCCCATCAGCTACAGCTCCACCTCCTCCTCTGCCTCCTCCCGAGACAGCCACTGCTCGCTAGGAAGCCGCTCCACCCTTGTCCCCGCCCCTCACTGTAACCCCATCACCACAGATCGGGACTCTGGGGCGATTCGGTTGGAGCTGGTTCCGGCCCGGCAGCTGGGATGTAGAGAGGAAGATGACAGAAATGACAGGGGGATGGACACAGAAAGGGGGCTAGGGAGGCAGATCAGTAGTCAGACTCCAACAGAACATTCAGAGCCTGAGCTGTGTCTGGACAAAGGAGGTGAACGGACTGGTCAGGTACAGGGACCCAAGACGTATGTGGACCGGGTGGTACAGGAGATACTTGACACTGAGAGAACCTATGTCCAGGATCTGCGAAGCATTGTAGAGGTAAGGAGCACAAATTCACAACAATATGACTTTGTTATTGAACACAACCTGTTTCAGAAATTGGGAGCAGAAGGATCCCACATATGGTCAGGACTTCAAAGGAATATTCGCACATTTGGCAGGATATCAACTCTTGGCCTTGAACAAGTTTATGCTTTGTGAACTAGATCAGTTCCAACTGTGAAGTCTCCTCTTTCGCTCGGGAAGTTTGTGTGAAATTAAATGATTAGGATGAGCAATAATCATGACCGTTTCCTGAAAAATCTTTTTATCTGGGAGACTTTGTTTACTTTTGGATGTGAGGTATTAAAAAACAATGATTCCCAACCTTTTTTAGCCTTGTGATCCATTAAAAAAAAGAAGGTCTGAGAAAATATATGTGATCATTCTCACTGAAGAAATATGATGTTGTTGTTGGTTTTTTTCTTCCTAATTTCCTATCTCATTAATCATCTCACAGGCCCAAGGATTTATCTTGCAGCTTTAAGTGGTGGGTGTGGACCCCAAGGTTGGGAAGTACTGTTTTAAATCAATAAATATAGATAATGGCTTAAAACTTTTCAAGGTCCTGCCTTTCTTTGTAAAAAGAAAAAAACAACAACAAAATTACAGAACTGAAATGGTCCAAACCACAAATCTAGCTGATCTAGTTGAAGTCCTAGCAGCAGTGGCACATCATAAATGTGTTTCAGTGTAGCGACTGCTTGACCTTGGCCTTTTCAGGAATACAGGGTTTTAAATCACCAGATAGCACATATCCTTTTGGTCTTTGTGATTTTCCTCACATGCACGTGACACACACAGCTTGTTGCCTGCTGGGAACCTTCAATACAATAAGGTCACCTGCGCTTGCAGGCAGGGTTTGGTTGAGTTACACGACACCGGTGCCTTTGTGCAGCAGGCACACATTCAAAACTTTGGAAGTGTGCATGCACACGCATGTAAGCACATACACATACTGTATGCACACACACTCAGACAAATAGACTCTTTTTTTTGAAGTTGGCTTTGAACTGAAAGGATACACATTGCCTCTAGTAAGCGCTTTAGTGGATTTGTTTAGGATTGGGTGTAGTGGTTTGTATCAAAAGGTTGCTCTCCTTTCTCTCTCCCTCTTTGTTTTTTTGAGTAACTATAAAAATGTGCCGTGCAGATGCGATGTGTGTTTTTCATTTGTGTTCTGCAGCTTCATTTAGATTGTGTTATGAAATGGCAAAATGTTTGTATGGGATATTTTATATTTTGCATTTGTGCATGAGCTTTTCAGGGTTTGTGTATGCATTTAAACTTTGTCCACTTTTGACATATCTCCCTTCTTAGCAAAGTTTTTCTCCCACAGCATATGCTGTCTGTTCAAGGGCCAGTGTCAGTGTTTCTAATTATATGTGTCTGTTATTGGGGTTATAATAAGGTTCATAAGGTGAATGACTGTTGTCAAAAGAAAACAGGAAACTCATATTCCTCAAGAGATGGGATAAGCAGAGGGAGTGAGGTTTAGATTTTGTGGTTTTGGTCTGTCACTACTGATCGATGTCCCACCTTCTCCTGCTCCTCCTTCCTTTCCTCCCTCGCAGGAGGTGAGGAAAAAGGATAGCACAAGAGGAAGGTAGGAAAAGGAATTTAGCTCTGAGATAACAATGTCTAAAGTAGGTTAGGAAAACACTGAACAGAGCTTAGACACTGCACTTAATAACCCTCTACTACTTGTACTCCGCAGACCAACTCCCAACATTTGCGTAGCAGACCACCCAGCCGTGGAGGACCACACTCACATGGCAGCACTGCTAATTTTTCTTTGGAAAAGACACATGCATTTAGGCTTTCTTCACCCCTTTAATGACAGTTCCAGTGAGTGCACAGAGGATGGATTGCACTGATTGTATCTGTGTGAATAGAGCTTTTAACATGACAGTTTACCTATTCTGAGGAGAGAACTCCAGCTGCTGGACACCGCAAGCACAGCATCTATTATCAGCACTGTCCTGTGTGAGCTGGTCCTGCAAACCGTCTTTTCCATAATCCTTTTGCCCATGCTGTTTCCTGCAAGGGAAGAGGGTGTGACAGCCTCAACACAAATATTTACCTAGACTCTCCTGGGCTCACCTGTGTTTCATCTGTCAGCATCAGTATGGAGCACTGGTTGACACAAACTCATATCCTGCCCGCGTGCAAACTGTTAGTGTGTGGTTAGATTACTTACATGTGTAGTCTATCAACTTTTGCAAGGTATAATGCATTTCTGTGTGTGGATGCTGTTTGTTTGTTAGTAGGTAGTGCTTGATCATCCTTACTTTGCTTGATCTGTGAGTGTAATGTGGCCAACAACCTCAAAGACAATGCTCTGATCTTGTTTTTGGTCCTCCTTTTTCCAGGTCATTTGAAGTTGGCCAGGAATTTGGAAATAAACTGTGAGCATCAGTTGGCCCACAGAAATACTCAGAGTAATGAGATTTGGATGTTTACACTGGGCATTGTCTGGAGGACAGACTTCCTACTGCGGTGCAGAGTGAGGGGTGTTTTTTGTGTGTACTTGAGGAGGTTAATGGTTAACACAAGAAAGTATCAAGTTTGTACATGTTGTGTCTGATGCTTGGCAGGGAGTGTATCCTGTGAGCATGAGTGTGTGTGTGTATATAACTGAACGCTGCCCATTGTTGAGCTCAGTCAGGCTTTAGGTGAGCATGATGAGTGAATGGGTCAAGGCGGGTCAGATCCGTGACCCTGTGGCTAATAAAGCATCACCTTACACATTACCTCAGATAGTCAACAAAATCTAAACATGACCCCATGACATGACCTCCCAGACATAGCCACCAACCTGCCCAAGAGCAGGATTTCCAGTATTATCCTGAACTCAAATCCTCCAGCTAAAACCTCGCCTTTGGAGCACTTGTTTAAACTTAAAAGTATGAATATCTTTGAGTGCTCTCACTCCCTTATAGTTTGAATGAATGATTTCATTCACTTAGTTAAGATCGTACTCTTAATATTTCATTCTTTTTGCTTAACAAAACACACATTAATGGACTGCTGCTCAGGCTGAGGGACATTAAATTTGAATCTTAATTTACTCATAATGAATAACTAAATCAATACAGGGAACAGAAACCACAGTAGCAGACTTGATTAGAGCAAGCAGACTAAAGAGAGTGAGCACCAAGTTTCTTTCTCTTCTTCTTGGTCTCTTAAAAACAGTGTCCTATGTGCAGAAATGAGCAGTGGGTGTGTGTTTGTACATGTTTAGGGCAACCTGGTTCTTTTCTTAGTGTTGTAATGTCTGTCCTGCCCACTTGCAGACTGTGGTCTAGTTTGTAATGGTGCAATTTTAAACTGTAATGGTACTGCCACCAGTATGCCTCCTGAACCCCTTTTCCATGTCCACTTATAGTTTAAATACAGCTGCATGTCTGCATTTGCACAACTGTTCTTGTTATGTAACTGTGTTGTGTTGTTGGATTAATGTTGGCAACTTTTATTTGCCTGGAGGGACAGATAGTAGTGGTACATAACCCATCTGTCAATAAGGCAATCAGAGACTGACGTAGACTTTTGTCTCCTGTCTTTGTTGTGTGATTCAGATTTGATTTTTTATTAACTCATCAAGTACCATCAAACAGCATACAAGTGAATGATGATGAAACATAAGAAAATAAAATTTTAAAAAGAAAGTCATACCAGCCTGCAGCAGTAAATGTACTACTTTTCTGATCTTTGAAACACATTACAGTGCCTGCTGTTCGCACAAAAAAATAAATTAATGCTGACAAAAGAAAATTTTACAGGTAATAACCATTAGTGCCTGTGCTACTTAGAGTACTTCCTGTCTGTCTTCACCTCTCTCTCCTCACTTTGTTTCTGCGGGGCAGACTGCGAGCTGAGGCTAGTGTTTAATCCTATGGAGTTGTATCCGCAAGTCTTCACTAATGTCAGTGATGGAAGCTGTGATAAGAGACAGGGATTTAAATCTTCCTGACTACTTGTTTTTCAACAAAGACTCATGTTAAACCTGTGTTTCCCAGCACTGGTCTGCTGCTTACAGAAAACACAAATGCAAGAATTAAGCAGTGCAGATGGAAAGCCATTATTTACTGGTATACCAAGGTTTTAAAATACAATTTCTTTCTACAATCTCTCTTTCGATTGTTTACATAGAACATTTGTCAGTAATTTAGCTCACATTATTATGTGGCTGGGACTGTAGTGCATTCAAGAATGATATAAAAATGAACTTCTTTTTAGGGTAGGATTGGTGGTTTTGGAGTAGAATATGTACTAAATCTCCCTCTGGACAATTAAGATTCTATCTATCAATGCTTTCTATTTCAGCCAGTGAAAGTGCTGTCATGTGACCCTTTTTTGAGAGTGTGATCACAAGCCTGGTTTTATTTGATTCTCTGGACAGAAATCTCCATACATCACTTTTCTGAAAACCCCCAAATTATACTTCTCATGAATTCTTTCCATGATTCTTAAAATCAAATAACTGGTGACATTCAAGATGTCAAATCCTGTATAACAATGCATCTCTCATCAGTTTTCTTCCTCTGTCTTTCTCTCTGCAGGACTACTTGCAGTGTATCACTAACCAGTCTCGACTGAACTTGAGCTCTGAGGATAAAGGCTCTCTATTTGGCAACATCCAGGACATCTTCCACTTTAACAGGTATAACATACACACAGAGGTGCACACTTGAGGCTTCAGACTGTGACAGATTTAAGTGACAATAATAAAGATGTGACACTTAACCATTGTGAGAGACAACTTATTTGAGACTAAAGACGTTCAAGTCTCTAGTTTTTCAATCAGAGAGACCTTGCATAACCACATGACTTGAAAGTTCAGCTATCTAAAATCTATTATTGACACAGCTCTGAAAATAAAATGTTCAAATACGGTGCTATTGTAATGGGCAGCAATTTCTGTTTGAAGACTTGCTTTTGAGGACTTCCCCTCAAGAACTGGAAATGTGACTTTGACTGCAAACTTGACTCACATTTGTCACGACTGACACTAGACTCAACTTGGTCTTGGCAGAGGAAAAAAGAGATTTTAAAAACAGCTCTGGCTAAACATAAATAGACTCTTGTGTTTAATAGTGAAACTGGGCTGAGGCACCTGTTGATATCTGGGAAGGGCGTTGTTGTAGGAGTCAGGTGTGTGTGTGTGTGTGTGTGTGTGTTCTGTGTTCAGGCAAGATGGCTAATTGAGTGTCAGACATGGTGGTCTAGAGGCACAAACATTTTTCTTCCACCTATTCATTTATCAGCTGCTGTGTGCAGACAAACTGGCCAGTAAAAAGGAAGCATAAAAGTAGTTTTGAAGCAGTCACAATGACCTCATGCTTTAACCATGAAACAATAACTTCACCAGTGACCTTTTTTCTCTCTACACACACAATCATACACGGGAGTTGCCTGTTTGAATTCATGGAAGTTTCTCATTTGTTCAGAGGCAAGTGCCCTAAGACCTCATTTCTGTACCAAGGGTGACTCCTGCTCCTGAAATTTGCTACAATTGTTCAGAACAATGACTACTGGGAGAGTTTTTCATATTTTAACGTGACTGTGTGATTGAAAGAGGAAAAAGAATGATGTACACCTGTGTGCGCATTTTAAAATCAAATGCTGATTTCTCTGAGTGTATTTGTTTCAGGGATTTGCTTCACGAACTCGAGAAGTGTAATGCTGACCCCGTGGCCATCGCTGAGTGCTTTGTATCCAAGGTAAAAATGTTCGTCCCCACTTTTTTCCCTCGGCCTTCTTCCTCTCCCTTTATCTGTCTCCTTTGCCTACACACTCACTCCTATCCTGCTTGTTGAAACCTGTCCAAACAGCTGGTTCATACACACATGCACGCACAGACACACTTTGGGTAGAAAATAAGGAACAGGCAATGTGCTAATATTAGAGTAAAGTTCCCAAAAATCTCATCAAGTCAACTAGACATGGTCAGGAAAATAGGATTATTTTGGTGGCTGGAACAATTTTAGGTGCAACAGGAAGAAGAGAAGGACAACTCCAGAGGAATTTTAAGCACCATCCAAATATGTAATCACCTTTTTTTACTGGAAAAGCAGGAGGGGGATAATAGTCATCAAGAAAAAAACTAGACTCAGCAACTTTATTCAAAGTAGCACTGCTCCCACTCAGTGTGTATTTCAACTTTTATTCTTCTACCATCCATGCCCCATGACATGATTATGTACGATTATGTCCCATGATAATGTGCCACATTCCGGCACTTCCTCTAAAAGCACTTTACATTCCCTTCTGACCCTACTGCAATTACACCCAATACCACAGAGCAACTGTCCTGACCATGTATGAGAAAACAAGTTACATTCTGCGTCACAGATTCCCAAAAAAAACAGCAGCTGTTATTGTGACAAACTAGTTTTATTGCAGACCACAGCATCACTCTGCATAATTAAGTGAGAGCCATAAACAAACAGACATGCTGATATCTTGTAACTGGCTGATGTTATAGATAGAAATTGTTAACAGATAATTGCATGGAAAAGAAAATCAGTTTAGTGATTTTGATCTACCCTTGACTTGAGTTAACTGAGCTAAATTCTTTGTTGTTGACAGGTATTCTGAAGCTTAGCTCAATATTTATAGAGAAACAGTAAAACATCCTTATGGTTGTGGGTTACACTGGGCCAGAGCCAGCTTAAAGTAAAGCTCTGCCCCCTCAGGTCCAAATCACATCCTGCCTGTAGTCTCCTGCTTCTGATGAATTCCCTCTCATGAGACTGGTACTCATACTGCAGATGTTTATTTAAAAGCATATAGGCCAAATTTTTACTGGAAAAAGGTCCTGACTGGCTGCCGGCAAGTCCTGCCCTGTACTCATAGACCTGTGTGTGTCACAGCAGCATGTATATAATCACTTTTTACTGCCATTCTTCTGGATAAAATGTTTCCACAGCACACAAAGATCACCATTTGTAAAATTTGCATGATTAATAGAAACACTCCCAATGGTTTCCAAAGGATTTCAGAAGCAGATGGTGAAGATCCTGCACAATATTTAACTTCTATTCTGAGTTTAACATTACTGTGATTTTAATTTAAAAAAAATCATACATCTATTATGTGTGTTTGTTTTGTCAAAATTAGCCTGATGAATGTTTATTTTAATATAAACTACACTGACTGAACCTTTTACACAACCTATGAAGACATCATGCTTCCTCTGAGACTCAAAAATGTATTTTTAACTTTAAAAATAATCTCACTACAAGGCCCATTAGTAGCTGTGCATTGGAGCTTTTGATCATACCATGCAGTCTTCCTAAGCAAATGAAATTGTCATGGAAATGTAGATGTTCTAAATCATTTTTCTTTCTTGACTTTGTTCAGCATGAGGACTCTTTTAAATGGTCAGAACAAAAACATTTACAATTCCATGAGAAATGGGCAAATTATATGTGCTTAGGGAGACTATGTGATATGATCTAACCGCACAGTCTATAGATCAAACACCCCGAAGGACAACTACTAATGGAGCATGTGGTTAGATGTTTTGACAATCATGTTTCCCTTAATGGTTCATTACATTCCTTTATAGCATATTCTTATTGAAATCATACTTGAAGTAGTTCCAGTTTTTGACATCTACGTGGCTGTTGATCATGAAAGCTTGATTTTCCTATGCAAATTTCTCTTCAGTATTTGCGATTGCGTGTATTAGTGTGTTTATATGTGAGTTTTAACGGTCTGTGTATATATCTTTCAAGTGAGTATGTTTAATACAGTCATGCGAGTGCTGGGTCAGGAGTCAGACCAGCTCTTGGAAACATTTAGTCACAGTTGACCATCATTGAGAAATCCAAGTACTAACTTTCATGTGTGTGTGCTTGTGTCTTGATTATTTCACAGGCTGACTTCCGATAAAAGAGTTGTAATAG
>JANJYQ010450318.1:0-10243 GCA_024605255.1 Rastrelliger kanagurta | reverse complement strand
TTTTTAGAATCAGGTGTGTTAGATTTAGGAGATACCTAAAACATGCAGGACTGCGGCTCTCCACGACCAGGGTTGGCCACCCCTGAGCTAGTGGGTGAGGTGAACAACTGCAGTGAGCAATCCTTACTACTCCACTCACATGATGTGGTGGCCTAATAGCCAATGAGTCAGTGATTTGGAAAGGCTTAATTGGAGGCAGCAACAGGTGAGTTTGATATATTGGCTGTAATGTAATGTCAAAACTTACTGGGCTCATGTGTGTAGCTTGATCTGAATGGCTCGTCATTGCTTGCAAGATTAGTGTGGAATGGTAATGAGATGTTGTATTTCCCAGGTACACTGACATACAATTACAGAGCAGA
Source organism: Rastrelliger kanagurta (assembly GCA_024605255.1). Taxonomy (NCBI): domain Eukaryota; kingdom Metazoa; phylum Chordata; class Actinopteri; order Scombriformes; family Scombridae; genus Rastrelliger; species Rastrelliger kanagurta. The sequence continues at coordinate 9,881 of JANJYQ010450318.1, read as the reverse complement.
CCAAACTCAATTAGTCTGCAAGTCTGCTGTTGTGTTGCACAATGTCAGGCTACTCTGTGGCATTTTGGGTAAAAGTTGTTGGAACGCAACTGACTCAGTTTTACAATTCATGGCTGTTGGATCTGCCTGTTAACCACCTCTAAAGCCATTGGCACTTTGTGCCATATCAAGTGGATTTGTTCTGTGCCTTGAGCTAGTTTTTATTATGTACTATATGCGGTCTTACAGATTACATTTGCATCAATTAGAAACACCTTGGATGTCCTTGGATGGGAACATCTATGAAAGGAGTCGGACAAAACTGTGAAATGCATTATTCTGTGTTGTGTGATTTTTATCTGATGTGTCCAAGCTGTTGAGCTTGCAGCGTGCTGCACACTGTGACGTTTTACAATCAATATTTATATAATTCTTTTCTTTTAGAAGGGAGAACACCTGACCTTCCTTTCATATGTTCCAAAAAGGCTTATTCAGTCAAGTATTAAAAACAGCAAATGCACTCTGACTCGTTGAGATTTAAGAGCCAGAGAAAAGAGAAAGATAGAGAGGATTTTAGAAACTTGCCTGCAAGAAGCTTCAGTAATTGGATATGATTGAGAGAATTGACACTAGGATAAAACAGTCATAATGAAACAGCCCAGGTGGGCAAAGTGTACTGGGGAAGGATTCTAAAATGAGGTAAAATTGTAGAAACAGGAGCTGTGAAGTGAATAATTAAAGTATACAAAAAAAGAGAAGAAAAGACAATTCAACATCAAAAACTGAAAAGCAGTGAAATGAAGAGGTGAGATGAGAGACAGAGGGAACATAAATTATGAAGTGAATGGAATAACTTGCATAACAGAGAGGGAGGGATGTGAATTGTAAAGAAAATGAAAGCCCATCCCAAGTGATATGAATCGACCACAGAAACTCTCACTATTACAGTATAGACACCTTTAAAAAGTAAGGAAGAAAGCGTGAAGCCGAACAGGGTGAGTGGTGACTGAGACAGAGAAAGGTGGGGAAGGAGGGGCCTGAGAGGGAGAAATGAGGAACAAATACATCTGGGGGAGTTAAAGAGTGAATAAATGAAGCAGCAGGAGAAAGCAAGGAATGATAATGATCCTTCAGGAGTTAAGCGGTAGAGCATTAAGAAGGAGCAAGGTGGAGATAGGGGAGTGACAGATGAGGGGAGAGTGAGAGAAAAAGGAAACAGGAAAATGAATGGTGAAGACAAGATGACAACTGAGATAGAAATGTGGAGGTCTTTCTTCTTTTCTCATTTTCTAATGCTTTATCACTCACTGTCATCCTATCACTCAAGCACTTCTTTTTTTTCTCATTTTATAATCTCTCTTTTTATTCCTCATATTTCTTTTTTCCATCTTCAGCACTCTCTTTTGTTTTTAAACATTAATTTCCTGATAATTTAGCCAGTAATACAAGTCTCAGACATGCCATTTTCAATTTGAATATGTGGAAAGACCATGTGTAGGGGGTGAAAAAATGAAAAAAGGGTTGAGGGATAGAAAGAGAAAAGGATTACAGAACTGTATAAATTGCACTTTCCACCTTAATGGCCAGGTGTAATGACAAACTGATCATATATTGTCACCATTACACAGCTTCTATTTGTTCTGTTTTATAGAGGTGCTGATTTATTTTAAGGATATAGTTTGTGATTAACTGTACTGGATTATACTCAGAGGTTATTAGGATTGAGGCGGAAAGCAATACCACTGATGGCCACTAGATGTAGCTCATTCAAAAAGTCTTAGCCTATCTCTAGAAATACCTAGTTAATAATAAGTTACATTTCTTCATTATGGTCTCATTTGAGTGCTGGTGGTCATTTTGGAAATGACTGCCCTGTTGATAAGATTTACATACTTTGATGTCTGCCTGCCATGTAGATTCATTGACAGTTTGCGTATCTGCTGCTCTCCCTGGTTCCGGAGCTATTATTGCACATGTGTGCACAGCTGGGTGTTTCTAGTAAGTGTTTGCTATGGTCTGAGTTAGCGGGGTACGTGAAAGGCATTCACTCCTTATTTGGAAAGTCCTGGCTCCAAATGGAAAAAATGTTGCTGACCATAGGTAGATACTTTTGGCTTCAAATGGGTTTCAGTGCAAACCAGTGAGTGACATCATAGCTCACTGTGTCCATTTTTCTGTTCAGTCTGTTGTAAGAAATTCACTATAACCATATTGTTTTCTGATTAACTGACTGAATTTTTTTTTAAATTTGTAATTCCATCCATAGAAGCAGCATGGTGAGGGGATACATGAGTCTCTCTGATAAATGCTGTGGATAAACATCATATTTAAAAGAGTAGTTATTTTTTGTTGAGTTTATAAAAACTTTCAGAATACACTGGATAAACTTAACATTGCCTTAGTTTTCCTACAAGATACAAAGTCTTTCATCAGACAGGAAAATGAATATTGAACAAGTAAAGCCACATGACTGTATAAGAAATGAGAAGTAAACAGGTTAAAAGGTTGTGATTTATCATTAAAAATCTATTTAAAAATGTCCCCTTGCTGTCTAAAACTTGTCATCTGCATGGCCCAGAGTCACCTCCTGACAAAATTATTAAATAAGTTTACCTCATATTCCATTTCTGTTTCCCTGGAATTTTCTCATGTATGTCATGTTTCATTTCCTCTCTTTCCACTAAAAACGGAACACCAGACATATACACCATCCATCACTGTACAAGGCCATGACACAATCAGCTTCTGCCATGATTTTCAAACGGAGGCAGGTACGGATGCTTTCCATTTGTGAGAGCTTACTGAACTCGCCTTGTTAAGTAAGCGCTCATGATTCGACAGGAGTTGACTGTAACAATGGTCTATAAACCAAACCAAAACCATGTCTTTCACATGCATCGTTTCATTAATCACCTTTTTAAAGCAGTAACATTAAATGTGAACAATTCTACATTTCAGATTTGTAGCACTTTTCCAGTATTGTACAATGTATCAGATGACAATTTAGAGTGTTTGCTCACAGGCTACAAATCAACATAAGCTCTTATTTGAGAGATGAATAGCTGTTGTTATGCATGTTTGTAGATTCTCTGCAAACAACCTATTATATCCATGACAGGGAATATACACTATGGTTATTCTTTATTAAGTTTTATTTTTGATTAGTTTCAAAGATTTCTGGGGAGTTGTACAGTGTGTTGTAATTTGTGTATAAAAACCATTCCACCCGATGTTACATTTCAGAAAATAGACTGTAAAATAATTACTGTATGTCGATAATAGTAGCTTCTCTGTTGGTGTTGCTGCATCAGTCAGGTGATCAATACTGACTGCTGATGCCTCTGTGTGAGATGTCAGAGGTCTTTAATCACAACGGTGACTGTTTCACACAGGAGATGATTATTTTGTTGCCCACTGAGGCCCTGCTGCCATCCAGTCCAGCAACATGCTTCCTCAGTTTGAGACAGTCACTGTAGATGCTGTGACTTTTGGACAAATAAAAAAACCAAAACTTGCTGACCATGCTGTTCAACCCACTCCTTACCAAACTCAATATGGAAATGCTGTGTTATTAGGAATCCCTCTGGTCTCTCTATATTAATACTTCCTCCTCTTTCATTGTGCCCTCCACCTTCAGGGGAGCCATGATTAAACATCTGCTTAAAAAACTCCAGCCTTGATCCTGATGTCCTCAATAATTACAGGCAAATTTCAAATCATCCTTTCCTCTCTGAAGTCCAGACAGGAAACCTTGCAAGCCCAGAGGCTGATTTTCTGCAGCATCAGTCTGTTTGAAAAATATCGGTGTGTCGTAATGGCTATTGATAGTACAGAGTCCATGCTTAACAAGGTGGTGAACAACCAACTTTTTACTCTAATCCCGTTAGCCCTCATATTGAACCTAAGATGACATGAGCATGGGATTCATTAAGTTACTTGGACATATATTTTGATTTTGAATGCTGCAAACAAACACTGACTGAAAAATTGTTGTAAACCTATCCATAATTTTACTTCATGTTTTAACTACCTTATAATAGTGCTGTAGCTGAATGCCATTCCTTATTATTTTGAATATTCTAATTATACATCTTAATGCTATTATGCCATTTAGCTATGTTGTATAGTAGGGCTATTCAATTACAAATTCAGTTGGGCCAGATTTTAAAAGCAAGAAATTAAGCTAGGCCAGACTACTTCAACCCTCCCCCCTGCCCCACGGGAGATTTCTGCAGCGGGTATGACACTGACAATAAAACCAAATACATATAGGCTAATGTATTCAATTTCCGTGTGTGTGTATGTGTCAGGCTCAATGGGCTCAACCGACAGCTCCTTGGGAGATGTGCTTGATTCCTGCCAGTTCCATAGTGAGAGTGGTGCACCAGAGAAATTCATATTACATTTTTTTCCCGCGTGAGATATACAATGCATGTGTGACAAAATCAAAGGAAAAGAGTGGCTGTCACGCTCAGTGCTAGTCTAGGTTATTTATAGTGTTGCATTCACAACAAGGAACAATCTGTAACATTTTAATTTTACAACTTCATAACATGACCATGACATATCAACGGGCATGTTAAATGTTGATAAAATGACTGCCCCCGCTGTCATGTTATAGCCTGTAGCCTCCCCTAAAATTTGACAACAAAGACTGGAACCTTTATTCAAGTTGACTGGAGTCAACCTGCCAACCACTGCCTCAGGCCTGTACCACGAAGCTAGCTCAGCCTACCTGGGGTTACTCCTAGCCCATCCAGCTGAACCTACCCACAACAATGGCAATCACAATCAGTGGTCCCACAATGCTGGTTATCAACTTGGTAACTCAACCCAGGTTTGACTTATTGTGAATCTGTGAACGTGCACATATAAAGGCGTCAATTCAAGGCAGCAGAGCAATTTCAATCACGAGCGTCGATCATGAAGGACACCCTACTTCTCCCGTGAGGAGAAGAAGAATATTCTCTTCAAATACAAAATACCAAATAGCATTGCAACAGAATGTAAATGCACAAGTTACACATCACTGACTCACTTAGTATACATTTTACACAGCCATGCATCCCAATCAATGTGCTGCATATTAATTGCATGTATAACAATTAGTCTCATTCTCCCAGATGTAACCCCTCAGGAGTGAAACGACGTTGGGCACAAATTAAACAAAACACAAAAACATCATTTCATCTGGTAAATTGGACTTTTTAATTATACAACGTATGGGCTGCAAGCTTGGAGCTGATGCCACAGTTAGATCATATTAATACATCAAGTTGTTAGTCTGAATGAAATCATCCTGATTTTGAGCTGTGTCAGAACTTAGCGTGGACAAATGGCAAAAACATAGGACTCCTTAAAAAAAAAAAAGTGAAAGCCCAGAAACACGATGCTGCCAGTACAGAAATATCTCAATGTCTTTCTTTCCTACTTAAACAATTAAACTTCCTGGGATTATCCGATTTTGTGTTGTTATTTACACTCGTTAGGGGAGCTTTAAAGACTGTAAGCAACTGTTGTTCTTCTCTTATATCTCCCTCACAAATAATTGAATCATAAAATAACATTTCCCTCTGTGTTTGTCTGCAATATTAAGGCGAATTGCTTCACTTTCCCAACAGCTGAACGGAGAGTGTTTCCGCAAGAGGGTGCTTAATATGGCACAACACCTGTACTATCATGCTGCTGCAAATGGACTCTCAGCAGTTTATTATTGTAAATTTATCAACTGTATTAATAACACATTTAGTGCATTATTTTTTTAATATGAAGTATCAAAAATCTGAATTAATATTAGTTGCCATTAATATTTTCAGTATTGAGTGGGGAACAGATAATGAGGAAGAACAGGACACTGAAGCTGTTGATAGCAGACATACTGTATGTCATATGTTGCGCTCCTCTCGGCTAGTGCAGGATCAGGTCCAACCTGGCAACCCACAGGAACTTCAGTCTTAGGAGGAGACACAGCTCTGTGTCTCCTCTGAGTGCTACAGTTTGTGGGAGCTGATACAATGTGAGTGTTTAGATAAGGCACAGAAAAATACACTGACCATCCAAACCAAAAGTGTTTTAAAAGTTTCCAAAAATTAAAATAATGATTTTCTCATTTCCTCCGTTGTTGTTAACATCTGTTTTGACAATATGTTGTACAGAATGGTTAAAAGGTAAAATCAGTGACTATATCAGTTCCTGCTGCTTAGCGTTGTCCAATTTAAAAATAATTTGCCACTAAAAATGAAAAACATCAAGAATGCTGTCCACCATATGCACACATATGGACATGCTGTTTAAATGTATTCAATCAGGCCAAACTAGGTTGCAGATACATCCTACTCTAGACTAGCTGTATGAAAAGAACACAGAAAAGTAGTAAGGATAGGGAGCCAGAAGTACAGATTAACGGTAGGAGAGCAAAAAGAGACAGAACAGGAGAGGAGAGTACAGGGAAGGTTAAGCGTGAAGATGAGGCGAGGAAAGGACAGGAGCTGTGGAGAGGGGGGAAAATGAGCATGAACAAGAAGAAAAGTGTACCCACACTGAGACAATTAGTCCCACCTGCTGTTAACTCAAACTGTGAATACTTGTTTTGTGTGTGTGTGTGTGACTTGCAGCTTGGAGTGAGGTAGTGAACAAGTGCAGCAGTGTATTGTGCACTGTGTGTGTATAAGTCTTTCAGGCTGTGAGCATGTGCTTTCTAAATGTGTCAGTAGGCTACATTGTGTCTAAATGTGAATGCATTTCTCTCATAGTGGCTTGAAAAAGTTCATATTTAAATTCCAGTCAAGCAATTAAAGGGAGATGAACAAACCGGTGAGAAGGTTAGAGGAGAGGGCTCAAAAGAGAGACTGGACTGAACAATGTAGAAAAAGGATGGCAGACAGACTTTCTTCCCAGACTGGTGCTATAGTCAACTGTCCACCTCTGTGCTGCTCCACACTTCCTTTCTTCTCTACAGTGTTCTTTGCTGCTGGCATGATGCTCATTTCCTGCCTCATCTTGACACACTGAGTCAGTCCCTGCTGTTCTGTTCCACTAAATAACTTTCATTGTTATTATTATTTGCAGAACGCTCTGCAATTTTCTCTCTGTAACCACAACACAAACAGCCCAGGATGCTGTGTGAGGCTCTTATGCCTTCTTTCTCACTCTCACGTGCACATTTCTGTTCATGATGTCTGCATGTGATGCTGCTGCGTGTTGTTGTTGTCACCTGTCTGCACTGTTTGCATTAGTTTGCTTACTTAATGATTGGAAGACAATCCTAAAACAAATCCTCAATACTTCTTCGTCCTTAATGTGTAAAGTGGATTATGATGCTTCTCCACTAAACGGCCTTTAAATAAATATAATTATATTTACTGGGTATAACAGTGTGCGCCTGGGCATATAGGGTGGTCGGGAAGTGCAAACCAACACTGTATAATGTGAAACCCTTTTACAAAATCTGAGACAAATTCACATTTTGGAAAATATTTTTACATATCACAAAACAAAATCACATTACCAAAACAAATGTACATCTCAGAAAACAAATTTGTGATGTTGTTGTCAGTGGTTGTCATTGGTGACCCAAGATAGACAGAGTAGAGTTTTTAAGGGACACATCCCCATAATACGGGCCATCAGATTATGCTTTGTGGAACTGGACAACAGATTATTGGGCTTTTTGGGTTACCTTGACAACCAATGACAACAACAACATGGACCATGGTATGTTCCCTTTCCGGTATATGTAATTTGTAAATTTGTTGCACTACTTGTAAATGTGTCTTGGTGCTTGCAAAATAACAAGCAGACACTCACACTTGATACACAATAGTGACAACCATGTTTAATTGACATAGCAGGAAATCTTTAATAGGTTGACTTCGTGTTGAGTCATAACACAACAAAACTTAAGGAGGAATTTCCCCTCTCACTACAGTATGTGGAGCGCCTCTGATATTTTCAAATTGAATGGCATCATGAGTAAATGACTGGTTTCATATTTTTTGTGTGTGATGTCCATTTCAGGGAGCCTGTTTCAGTAAATTCATGATCATATTCTCCGTCAGAATTGTAAAGTACATTTCTTAGTTACATCTTATAATATTGTCATTATGATTTTAGTAATGAGTGAAGTGTTACAATTAGAAAAGTTACATTGCTAATCCCACATTACACACTTCATTTAAACAATATTTTGGGGTCAGTTTGCTGTCTTACTGGCAGTTTGATGGACATTAACAATATCAATGCAATGTGGACAATAACTTGTGCCCTTGGGGTGCCACTAACTGATAGAGTAGCCAGCAGGTCTAGTCAAGCAGTGTTTAAGTCCATGTGGCCGAGGAGCAGGCAGGAAAGAATACACTCTCTTAGCCCTGTAAAAAAGCTTTGCTCCTTGAACCCAAACTGCTCAGATGTACCACCTAAAACAAATGTCGTTGGTCCCAGAACAGATTAAAATGATCTGTGTTGTGTGGACACTGCAGACAGAGAATCAATAATCAGTGAAGCGAGCCATGCCATGATTTACAGTGGGAATTGCACCAGAAACAAAGTCTCAGACATCTCAGAAATGGTAGGAATAATGCCTTAATGTGCTGCCAGCGAGAAAATAAGCAACTAGTGCCTTGGGTGTAAAAAGAGAACTTGCTTCGCAAATAAAATTGTAACCATTACACAGACTGACAGAGTCAGCCAATGGAGGGATTTGAGACAAATTGACACATGAGAAAAACCTGAATTGGTCCATAGTGAGGTAGTCAGCTACAGTCTACAACTTTTCTAGTTGCTGTTTTGAAAGTACAATACAAGTACACTCTCCCAGAGCATGCTGTCTCAAGCAGGCTTTTGGTTGGGTGGTAAGGGTCATGGGCATATTGGCTACACGTTTGATAGTGAGAGGAAATCTACGACTGACCCACTCAGCTATACAGATAACAGATGGCATGTATTTCTGAGGAATTGTAGAAGATGGGAACAAAACATGCATATGTAGGTGTTGTGCTGCTACACGTAAAAGCAGCTCAAGAGAAATACATAAAATTAATTTACTGTGCGTGTGTTTGTGTGTGTGGCACTTTTCTTACATTGAATTTTACATTGTATTTGTGTCCTGTGAATTCTCATTGTTGCTGTTAGTATTATTAGCTGACAAGGCCAGATTTGAACTTCTATTGTTATCTGCACATTAAAAACCAATTTGTTTGTCTTTACTTGATGGTGACAATTAACTGACCCATCTCCCACCTATGCTAGTGACATCATTGAGTTTGAGTGCATTGACAGGCAGGGCACTGGGGGGACAAACATCTGCCTGAGAAGTGAAAAAGAGGAGGGGGTGTGTGCAAATATCCCTAAGATGCACCGCCTCAAACACACACGTACACAAGCATGCAATTAATTTTTCCCTGGAAGTGATATTACCAGAAAACGTGTCATTTCAAGAGTACTTTGTTACCTTGGAAACATGCACTGTTGCGTGGCCAAGGGGCTCAATGGGAAATGGAGGATTAGTGAGTGTGCATTTGTTTATTCGATGAGCATCACATATGTGTCACATGAGGGTTTTATGGGAAGTATTTGCACTATTGTCAGATATTTAATGAGCAATAATGAGCAATTTTTAAACAAATAATAGAATAAAAGCAAAATAAACATACAAAACTAAGATATTATGAGAAAGTGGACAGGAAAGCCAGAAATTAAAGACATATGGCAAGACAGGTATCAGGTACAAGGAACAACAGATTATCTACTTCAGACTGCAAGGGCAAGAATTGCCTCTCTCCTGTGTGTGTGTGTGTCTGGTATGTGAATCTTTTGTGGCAATGTACAACATACTGCTGTCATCAGAGGTGCTTTGAGATGACTTTTGTTGTGATTTGAGGCTATATAAAGATTGATTGATTGAC
>JANJYQ010450314.1:0-16924 GCA_024605255.1 Rastrelliger kanagurta | reverse complement strand
TATATATCTTCTCTCTCACTCCCTGTCCATCTCTTATTTCTCTGTTTTCCTCCCACTCATTTTCTCTCAACCTTCACTGTTGTTCTTACCCTCTTGTCACTTACTTTAATTTCCCATGTCTCTTCCTCCTCTCTCATTCCCTTTTTTTCCAACCATTTTCTGTTTCTCTCCAAATCCATTCCTCTTCCATCACCCCTCCCCTTCTTATTCCTCTTATATCCTCCCCATTTCTCCTCATAATCCTCTTTCCTTATCACCTTTCTCTGCTTCCTACCCCCCACCTTATCTCCTTTTCCCTCCACCTCTCTCTGTCTCTCTCTCTTCCATTTTTTCATCCTCTCCTCCTCTCTTAACCCGCAGGAACTCTGTGGAACCTGTCGTCCTACGAACCCCTGAAGATGGTGATCATCAACCACGGCCTACAAACCATGACCAACGAGGTCATCATCCCTCACTCTGGGTGGGAGCACGAGCCGAACGAGGACTCCAAGCCTCGTGACGCAGAGTGGACCACCGTCTTCAAGAACACCTCCGGCTGCCTGAGGTAAGTTTAACCAAATATGCCGTTCACCCTTATTTATTTATTCATTAAATCTGCTTTTTGATTTATTTTAAGTCCTAGATTTTTTTGAAAAGAGATGAGAAGAGTTTTCGATTGACTAAATACTGTTAATGTGGCCAAAATTGTTGACTGGCTCTCAAAATGTATTCTGCAAATCATTCAAGCTTGTGAGCAGAACCAGTTTAAAAATCAGGTTGCACACAGATAGATACTGACAAACCATGGAGGCAGATGGCAGATTTATTAAGGTTCACAACATGTGGACATATTTTAGGGATCCTCCTGGGTTTTTATAGAGTGGATGCCTAACCTGACCCAGGCCTTGAATGACAGGAACAAATCACAGAGTTTCCTTTTATCAAACCAACATTGCAGAGGAGACAGGTGGAACTTGTTTTTGACATGGGGTGGGTAGGGGACATGGTCACATTTTAGACTGAAAATTTATGGAATGGCAAATGCTGCGTTCTTCATATTCCAAGGCCTCTGTGTACATGTGTGTGAGGTATGTTGCATGGCTGTCTGCAGCAGGATTACACACTCACTCTGTGTTAATGACATACCTGAAAGATCTGTATCATGTCAGATATATTCTTTTTAACCACATGCACATATAAAGGTGTCTTTTAGATTGTAGAAGTTAAAGTTAGCAAATGCCTTTTATTTAGTAAAATAAGACATTTATCTGCTGCAACAGATAGGCTGGCAAAAATAATACATTTCTTTGCCCTAACTTTTCAATCATGTTTTTCTGTTTTAAATCACATCTGTAGGTGGATGATTAAATAGAACTTGGCTTGCAGTTGTTTTCTTTCTGCAGTTTAATGACTTTTTTCCTTCTTTTTGCTGAATCATATTGTATCGATCAGCCGTCGCTAATAAAACAGTTTCTTACCTTTTGACAAACATCTTACAAACTATACCATTGTGCTAATTCCTTTAGAGACAGACATGTTTATTAGATTGTATCTGTAGTCATTTGAAGCACTTCACCTGTGCCAGTTTATAAGAAACAAACTTTAGTTGCATTGTTTAAAAAAAGACAGTTGAATTTTTTTTTTTTTCATCACATTTTGGATATTTTCTACTTTTAGAATTTGACCCTCGTTACTCTAAAATGGCCCGGATGACTTTGTTAGCACATCACTCCGAGGCCAATGAGCAACATTAGCTGCTAAACTAAACAAGTTACAATTAAGTAATCACACAAATGAAGTTAGTCTCAAGCTTGTTAAGGCTGAGTGAAGCTTAATTGAGCCCACAGTGCAAATCGTTTCCTCATGACAACAAGTCAGTAAGTTAGTTTAGTATTTTCTTTTTTGCCCTGCACTTTCCTCAAAGAAAACTTATGTATTAACTTTTGAGTTTGAATGTTCTCAAGCCCCATTTTTGAGATAGTTCTGCTTATTATTTAAGAAATCCCATCACTGAACATTTTCAGGAGCGGGGGGCAGACAGTTCTGTTTTGACTCTTTTCAGAAACCATAAGTTGCTCCCAGGTCAGTCATCCGAAATGGTGTTAACTTCTTCATTTCCACACAGACGGACCTTACTGTTAAGGCACTGTGACTCACTCAGTCTTTCTGCTGATCCCGGTCCACATACACACACTGTGGAAAACACACACTGCAGCTGTAAAGGCCGTGCTTGTCTCTATCAGAAAAACCTGCAGAATGATTGTATGACTTGAACTTTGAGCTAGCACAAAACTGCTGTCTCATCCACTCTGAAACAAACAAAAAAAAAAAACAACCCAAAAACTTTTCTTTTCTATTTACTTTATGACAGTAAACATAGCAACTGAACTGATTTCTTTGCAGGGAGCTCTTGAAACAAAAAGCCACAAAGTGAGCACTGTATCTCCATGTAATATTAGATCAGTTTATCAGTCGAAACAGCCTCCTCATCACCACATGGATAACTAACCTACCACTGACCAGGGACGAGCGGTGCCAAAGAAAAGTTTGAGTGGGTTTCAACTAACATGCACACAGCCACATTCTATGAAGTTACTTAAACAAGCGGCCACATTTAAGCGGCCTTATGCAATCAGCCACAAAGTACATTTGATCCTGACACTCATCTGGACTCACTCACCCCAGGTGCAGGATGTGTTAATGGCTGACTCTTTGCAATTGCCTCGATTTGAAAGTAGCATGCACTTGTTTGTATTTGTATCACGTTCTTGGCTGTAGCTGAGGTTGTTTTAGTATACAAGCACTGTAAGAAAAACTAAATGGCAAAAATGGCAAGTTTAAAGGTGTATTTTTGACAAATTTGTGTCATCAGAAAAACACATAAGTTTTTCTATATTGCCGTAGACTGAACTGAATGGTTATGAAAGGCTGCAACAATGATCCTCTGCAGTCGAGAGAAAAAGAGAGAGAGTCTGTTCACAATAATGGTCTAATCTTACTGCAGTCCTAATATATCCATTCTTTCAGTGGTGCCAAATTTCTTTTTAATTACTTTTTAACAGTTATTTTCTGAAACTGAAAGTTTAAATTAAATTTATATATGATCAAAATGTTCTGTTTAGACTCTCTTTTATTGCCTTTTTTGTGTTTAAAAACAGACAAATAAATAGTACTGATGCTCTCAATGACTTTAACTTTGTGACATCATGATTGCATATGGATTTAAGTTTTACTGTACATGCTAGCTAGTTGTCAGTCAAGGCAGACAATTAATTAATCTTTTTTTATACTGTTGTCAGCGGTAACAAAAATATATCACCAATATTCTGTGATCGACTTTGTGTATGTACTGTAGTTTCTCAATGAGCACTAATAGAGAGTTCTAAGCGTTTCTGCTATGAACTGTGTTAGTGATAGATTTATAGTCAATGCATCATAATTTTCAAAAAGCTGTGCCTTCCTTGTCCTCACATCAGCGTCGATGTGGAGTTTTCAGAAGTCTGCACTTTGTACATGTTGTGGGAAATGTCAGAACAGTTGAGTTGCATTCCTACAAACCAAAAAGAAAAAGCATCAGCTAAATGTTTAACATTCAGCTTGAAGGCAATTTAAGTGTTAGATAGAAAACAAGCGCGCCTCACAAAATGGCAAAATCACTTTCAAATGTGTTCTTTACCTTCATCTTTTTAGCACTTTCATCAACGAGCACGACACCCTGAGTGCAACAATCTTTGAATTCCTGTTATTAACTTCTAAGTAGTCTCCCCTCTCCCAAGTTTCTCTTCTCTTCTACCTTTCGCTGTTGGATCTGTCACTCTGGTTTCCATTCAGAATGACAGACTGTAGTAAAAATGTAAGACGGAGAGCAAGTACAATATGTGGGTTATAGGGGTTCGGCTGTGCTGTCTCCACCCGGGCCGGCCGTGCCTATTTCCACTGTAATCTGGAGCAGAACGTCTCCTGCAGAAAGTGCTGGGGCCTGCTGGATGCTGGTTGGCAGAACAAAACAAAATAACATCCAAATCCACTTCATAGAGTGTATTTCACAAATTAATGCACTGAATGTCGTAAGTTTTTCAGACAGTAGAAAGTTTGGAAAGATATTTGTATTTTAGAATATTTTTTTTTAAAAATCTAAGCTGAAGAACAGCGTTAATGTAGCAGGATATCAAAGATGAATGAAAGCACTCAGACATAGCAAGGGAAAGTCACAGAGAAGTAATTGAATTTTACACTAGAATAACATGACCTCTTACTTTTTCTCATCGTCTCCCTCTTTACTCTCCATTCTTGTCTTTCTTAATGTTTTTCACCTTATCCCCCAGTCACTATCTGCATCTCACCCCCACCCATCCACCCTGACGCCATATATCTCTTCACCGCCACGATATCTCCCTGCCGCCCTCACTCGCTCGACCTGAACTGTGGGAGAATATGTCTCCATGGTAACTGTAACCAGGCCCACAGTTGCCTAGACGCAGGGTTTTGTGCATCAGGGGAGAGAAGTGCTGATGCCAGGGAGAATCTGTTTACTCACGCAAACAGAGACGCAGCTTACACCTCAATAAAGCCGGGTGTAGTTTTATTACAATGGCCTCCTCCTGTCGACAGGGGCTGTCTTATTTACAGTGTTTACACTCTAGGGAAAACAATGCGTGTGTGTGTTTGACAGTGTTTGGGGTAAGGGGTGTACAGGAGGATTTGGTGTCAAGAGACAGTTCTGAATTTGAATAGATAGCTTTTTTTCGATTTAACACATCAATTTCTGCAAGTTTTCTACATCGCTGCAAGAGCGTGCACAGAGTTTATGATGTCAGATGAATGGTAGACTTTAGTAGCATGGCTAATTTAGCCAAAGAAAGGACATGATTCAACTAAATTACATTTTTTGATGCCTTTTAACACATTCTGGTTTCTTTTCTTTCTCAAATGCTGTGAGAAGAATCTGAACAAAGAAGCAGATTAATACGCTGAATTAGAAATGGAATCAGGATCAATAAAAAGCAAAAGCGTACCTAACCCTACAAGGCACACATATGGTCCTGCGGTATTGCCGTTGACCTTGCAGGGCGTACACAGAAGTCAGCCACGTCTCCATCCATCTCCATCAGTCGTGGCTCCAGTCTATTCCTCCCAGCTGCTCTATTGTCCTCTGATGGCCACATGACTCCTAGTGACCTTCACACCCACACTTCATCTGATAAAGCAGACACACCACAGACACAACCAGATCACAGTGACAGGCTGTCAGTGTCTGTGCAAGACGCAAAGAGACGCAGACAAACTCTCCGTATGCACACCCACTTACTCTTTTAACCATTAACAATAGAATGCTCTTCACAGCCGTCACTGGTTCCCCATTAAATGAGAGCAGAAATAGAGCAGATTTTTCAGTTTTGTGTAATGATATCTAAAATGGTATATAGCTCATGTCCAAATTGAATATTTTCAAAAGTGGAACTATTTCCTACTCATCTTTTGTGATTTCTGTTATTCACTCTGCTATAAGTAGAAAGATTGGATGTCTGGCTTAGTAGAGCACAGCAGTCTGAACGTCACTAATGTCTAACATTTTTTGTCACAGAGCTAACCAGTTTCTGATTAATAATAAAATACCTTGTTCTTTTAGATTCTTTTCTCTTTAATTTCTGCACTTATCGGAGAAAAGAAAATGTCTTTATTTTTCCTAGAACTACAGTTTCGCGTTTTGGTATGTTGTCATCATATTCCTCAGCCACCAAAATATGAGTTTGTCAACGCTGTCATGGTAACAAAATGGATTTGTAGGTAAGAAAGAAAGTAAAATGTTTTGCCTCAGGTAACCACCAAAAATGGCACCAGTCTAGTGTTAACTGGCTTTCTCTTAGCATGAACCCAACACATAAACACCCTGCAAACCGCCTCATCTGAACTACTGTAAGTTTGTAGATTATTAGATTAAGTCATGATTCGTGGTGATAAACAGCTCATTTGTAGCAGCGGGGTGCAAAGTGGTTTGCCGTAATGAGCCAAGTGTGCCTAAAGATGATCATTTTTGTCACAGCGCATTTGCAATTATCTCTCACCACTCAACAATCCATTTTTGTATTATTCTTTCAAACATATCAACCACGCAGAAATGAGCAGTAAACATTGAAGTAATATAAGCCAGCTAAACAAGCAGTCATACTACAGCTAAAATCGGCGACATGGTACTTCACAGTTTCTGGTTGTCATAGAAACCTGACACACTTTCCAGCACGTGCAGTTTCCCACGTGCTCAGCAGTCTGAGTCTGATAATGGGAATGTCTGATGCAACAATGGAAGACTGTCACTCAGACAACAAAGCAGTCAGAGACAACCTAAAAAACTAAAAGCAGTTTACGTGGCTACCAACTTTGAGTGTTTTAGGGTAAACTGTCTGTCCTACAGCGGAATGCCTCATCAGCAGGAAAAAAGCTAGCAGATACAGAGACAGATCTGATCGAACCTGCTCGTCAGCACCGGCACGACACTTAAAGTAACTAATAGCTAAATTGAAAGCAGAATCAATGCGTGACGCCATGTGTGCGCGTTTTTGTCCTTGAGTCATTAAAATGAAAGCGAACGTCACTGTTCATCACAAACGAAAGATATAGATTTAACATATCTTAAAACCTCTGGATCGTTACAGTTGTCTTTTTCTTGTCAGAGGAAGTACAGTAATACAACAGATGGTTAACAGTCAGATACATCAATAATCATAAGTCCCTACAGACCCTAACCTCCTTCCATTAAGAGCTAAATATTACACCAGCAGATAACCTGTCCAGAGGCACCTTCCTGCACAGTCTCCACTGACAGATGTACCATCCATAAACCTTCCACTGAGACAACTGCTCCCTGAAATACTCCTGGAAATGAAACAGCTGACAATAAAACTCTTGTGTCTGTCTGTCCCCCCACCTCACATCCCCCCCAAACACACTCCTGTCAAATAAATCCAAGGCGGCCGCTCGTCTGGATCCCTTTACAGGGGAGGTGGTGACCGTTTTCTGACAGCTGAAGACGCATAGGTTTGGTTTATGAGCCGGTCCAGATGGCTGGTGCTGTCTGCCTGGTGTCTACAAAAGATTAGTTTTAATTAGCGAAAAACCCGAGGATGGTTCTGGGGTTCCGTCTCCACTCTGTCGACGATAGAAGACGACAGCAGGAATGCTCGTGCAGACAGCAGGCATGGAGATGCAAGTGGGCAGGTGATTGTTGTGTGTGTGTGTGTGTGTGTGTGTTTATAACGTAGAAGTTCAGATTGGGTTTTTAGGAGTTGTAGTTCAGTGCTCCTCATGCTAAAAGTTAGAAGCATCCATCACACAAATTAGTTCTACTGTTACTTTGGGAAATCTTGTAATTGTTCAACCATTTACCTTGTCATACAGTAATTAGCTTACAGGGAAAGATTGCTGTGTTCCTTTCATTCATGTGTAATATGACTTTGTAGGGTTTTCTATTTTTGTTCTACCAAAACATACACATTTGCAGAAGTCTTTGGGTGCAATGCGAGTTTCTGTCCACACAGCATTATCCAGCTCTGCTTACCTCTGCAAAGGCTGCCACTCTTCCACAGGCCTAACTGGGGGTCGGCTAATGGGATTATGTGGGTTGGAAGCCCTCATAAATGAAGTCCCTGGTGAGGAGTGGGGAGCCCCAGCTATCCCTTAACCCTCTTTAAAGCCTCGCCTTTCACAGTCAGTCAGACAGCCGCGCTAAGACAGCACCAGCTCTGCTGCCAGAGCTCAGGAGCTGAGCTCAAGGCACTGGCTGATGTAACAGGGATAGAATATCCCTTTGTACCAAAAAATGAAATTTATATTTGTTATTTTCTTCAGATTATTTCTAAAGCGGTCTGGTTTTATTACATTGTACATAGAACATTGTACGTGAAGATGAAGGCCGTGTCTAGTTGGTGAACTTGTTATATCACACTTGTTTTCCATGGGAGTCACTAACCTTGAGGTGCTAGTGACATCATGTTATAATGTGTTGTTTTTTCTCTGTTCCAGCGAGAAACACATTGCACACAGCTTTATTTTTTTCTTACAAATGTGTATTAATATATTTGTATCTGTGTTACTGGTAGTGGTGGTAGCGCTACAGTTTGTAGTTGTAGCAATAACACTTGTCATAGCAGGGGAACTGCTGTGTGTAAATGTCTACTGGTAAGAATGAAATTATGAACAAACCATGTGACTTTTAGGGTTATAAAAATGTTTGAATTCTGATGTGATATTTGGATAATATATCAACTTTTGACCAATACAATTAAAAAATCATAGAAACTATATTATAATTGTGACCAATCAGTTTAAAGTTGTATAAAGATGCATTTTCCAGAAGCTGAATTATTAGCCGCAGAACTACAAAAAATATGAATCCTGAACTGACTCTCTTTCTTCAGGTTTTGCAACTACTTTATATCAGAGCAGCTGTCCTCTCAGCTGTCTAGTTGTACCTCTCTTCTTCTTACTGAATATGTGCGTGTCTGACTTTATTCTTCTAGAAATGTGAGCTCAGATGGGGCAGAGGCTCGGCGCAGACTGAGAGAATGCGAGGGACTGGTGGACGCCCTGCTGCACGCTCTTCAATCAGCTGTAGGGAAGAAAGATATGGACAATAAGGTACTCATTAAAACACATTAGTCAACACTGATGGTATGTACCCACACACACACACCATCAGTCTTTCATACAGAAGTGCGAAATCCACACCGATGTAGACGACACCCTCTCTCCCTCTCTTTCCTCCCAGTCTGTGGAGAACTGTGTCTGCATTATGAGGAACCTGTCATACCATGTGCACAAAGAGGTCCCGGGGGCCGAAAAGTTCCAGGATCCATCAGTGCCGCAGGCCCCGGGCTCAGCGGGGCCACAGAGGAAGAAGAAAGATGATGCCGGCTGCTTCGGAGGCAAGAAGGCCAAAGGTGAGGAGGGGAATAAAAAATGATCACATTATTGAATTTAAATCCACAAGAATATTTAAACCAAATTATAAAAGTACCTCTCAAGTGTGAAACATTTTGCTAAAATGACTACTAAATGTAGCATGTGGTGTTTACACAGTCCCAGTTGTTTTCGCCTTTTGCTTTCTTTTACTACTTTTTTTTTTTTATATATATACATAAAGTGTGAAGGATGTGAAAATAATTGACATACAGCGGAGCAATTATTCAAACAGCTGGATTTCAGAGATACCATGCTTGCCTTTGTTGGTCTCCTTTTCTTTCCTTGTTTGCTTTTTTCTCCTCTGCGCCGGGCTCATACAAATCCCCGCCGAATATGACAAAACGTTAGAAAACGCGTAGTAATCGGTCACATCTGCCGCACATATGGATAATTCATTTAAGATGTTACGAATGCGATTCTCCTCTCTTGACACGGTCATGAAAACAAGGTTTAAATGAGCGAATCGTTTTAAACAGTTGTCTCATTTGGTGATCGAGACAGGAAATAAACAGTTGATTACAGTTTTTTCATCTTTATCTTATCTCTTCTTACATGAAACAGTAAATGGACATATCAGAGACACTTCAACCAACTTAGATAAACAACAATTTAAAGCTATTTCTTCTCTAAAAAAATACTATTATGCGTAAAGAAACACTCAAAAAACAGAATCATTGATAGCAATAATACATATTGAATTTTACATTTGTACAAGCTACCACTTTATCATTGCATTCTGATCTTAAATCTGAATTTACACTTTATAGAATTGGGCATGTGCCGCAGCAGCTTCATGTGTGTTCAGCCACCTCTGTAATAGATGTCTTATCATGGCGCCGTCTGCTGCGTCATGAGCTTTTTTATGACGTTATTGACTCTCCTTAACAGATGCCGTGCATGTACGTGTTGTTAGCAACATCTTAATCAGCATCCTCCCTGGCCGTTAGCTAAACGACAACCTTATCTCCCTGCTGTACAACATTAATGGCTGCCATTAATCAGTCAGTCAATGGGGTGTGAGACTACCAACCGTTGACCCTTGACTTTCTAACGACTCTTTAGAGAATCCTCTTTGGGTTCAGGGGTCAGGACAACACGGAGCTTGCATGTATACAGATTTATAAAGAAGCCAATTAAGCGCGTAAAATTTTTTTTCACACATACGTTGAATAATGAGATGTGTTAAGTCACAGGAGAGCCTGAAGGTGTTCTTTGAGAAAAATTTAATAAAAAAGGTAGAGAAACATTAAAGGCAGCTGTAAAGGAGCAGACGGGATGTTAAGTAACACATTCAGCAATATGCTTGATGATTTGTTACCTTAAGTAGGCAAAGTTTGGCCTCCTCTTCAGTTAAATGTCACACGCAGTCTAAAATATACCATTATGATCAACACACGCTTCTTAGCTCAAGCTTTGTTTCAGATGATAAACCGTCTTTTGCTGTTATTATCTTTTTCCACACATGTTCTATTTGCAGTGATTTTAATGAAGCACTTATGCATACGTGCCGTCGTCACGTATATGTTTCGCTGACTCTAATCTGTCTGTGTAAATAACTTGCAATAGAGGGCTGATTCCTTTATTTCTATCTATCTTCTTTTTTTTAATTTGCTGGCTTTACTGTTATACTATCGTCTTTTATATTTCACACTCTTACTATCCCTTTTCTCTCTGAAAAGCTACCCTACTGATGCCAACTCTTTGAACATGCTTCCCAGAGAGCACCCATGGACTGCTAATGGCTTCCTATCTTGCCTCTCACAAAAGTAGTCCCTCCTTGCTCTTTGCTTTCTCTCTCCTATCTTTGACCATCTCACTTTTTCCTCCTTTCTTCTCACTCTCTCACCTTCCTTTTTTTGATGAAAAGATGAGAGATTTTTTTTTATGTGGGAAACTGTCTATCATATGTTTTGCACAGCCTCTTGACACACGCACACACATCTTTTTTACCATGCTTCTTCTCTCTTCTCTATGCTTTGTGTTTTTTGGCATTGCTGCTGCTTCCTTGGCTAACTATAGAGGAATGGTTTAATCAAGGTGAGTGTCCCCCCTTCAACTCTCTCCTTACTTGAGATGTCCCCCCCCCTCCTTTCCACTCCCCCACCTGTCCTCCTCCTCCTCTTCCTTCCTCCTGGCTGTAGAATATAGATAGAAGTAGTTTTGGGTGTCCTCCAAATACCTTAGAAAGTTCCAAGGACTTCAGAAATTGGGTGTTTCACTCATTTCACATGCATTCCCTCATCACCATACCCACTTTGCCTCCTGTAACACCGAATTTTATAGACTTCACCTGCCCCAGTCTTCCCAGATTATTAGTATTAGTTATTCCTCGTCCTCTAAGATAGGTGAAAGGTTGCACTCAGTGAAACAGGTAAGTCCATCAGTGTTTGACAGTCTATGGAGTAGAGCTTGACTTGACCCCAGAAAAAAGTAAGTCTTAAGGTGCTTTCACATGCTTGTTAGATGCCAAAACACTGCACAGCAGTTTATAATGGCCTCATTAAAACAAATGAGAGGGCTACATCAATTCAAGTAGGGCTAGAGTTGGTCTGAATGTGACCTAATGATGCTGTCTGAGACAGTTAGCTTAGTGTGGCATAAAGGCTGCAAAAAACTAGCCCTTTTCTGAAGTAACAAAATGAATTTCCATGGTTGAAAGACACCAGCATTGACTGTTCTCTTAAAATCTCTCAGCAATTGATCAATGTTATATTATTTTCAGAGTTGCCTTTAAACATAACCCTCTTCTTGACAACACTCTGTCTGGTAAATATATGGTTAACCAGCAGTCAGTTAGAATAGCTAGGCTTAAAGACTGGACGCTAAACTGTCTCTGTCCAAAGGTAATTATAAGTGCTGGCCACCAGCCACCAAAAATAGTTTCAGCACACAATTTCATTTTTCATTAATTCATTTTGGTTTGTGTGCAGAATAAACTAAAGGGAAACATGTCATTTTGTGAACTTTAGAAATGCTGGTGGGTGTATTTTTGAGTAAGACTAGCTATTTTTTCTTATCTTTATGCTAAGCTAAGCTAATAGCCTTCTGGCTTTTAATACACAGACATGAAAGTGATATCAGTCTTCTCATCTAACTTTCCGCAAGACAGCAAATAAGTGCACAATATTTTCCAAAAATGTCAAACTTCTCCTCCCAGCAATGACATGATTATCATAAAAGTTAAATATTGTAAATGGTTTTGGTTTTTTTTGCCAAGACTGGAGTGAGCTAAAAGGCAACAGTGGAAACTGCTTGCATTCTGAAAGCACCATTTGACTATGCAATGCAACACTGATTGAAGCCCAGTGCAATACAATAATATAATAATTTTATTTGGCATATTCGGCAAAAAAAATATGCCAAATAAATATTGTATTGATATATATTAGGCTCATTTAATTGAGACTGAGCTTCCCATAATTAATGTAATTGCAGTGGTGTAAATCTTAATTAGTGTAATATTGATCATTTTAGAGGGAGACAGCACTGAATAGTTAATATCTTATTTCAAATTCAAGGCCAGTATCGTCCATTCCTTGATTTAGGCAACTTAAATGTATGAGCTTGTTTCCTGACGGGAAGTGGTCGTTCAGCCCAGAGGGAGCACTTCATAAATTCTTCCTACCCTGTTGAGGAATCGGCCTTTCAGTCTCTATATCTCTGCGCTCTCTCATGAGCATGATCATGTGCATGTGAGATGACCATTAGTGGACTGTGCCGTAATCACTCAACCCCACCCACTCCATTTCCCGTCTGCCACTGCATTATTTAAGGAAGTACAGTTTGAAAAAAAAAGTGTGTATATATACTCGTGGGAAAACAAACAAATGTAAAGCAGGTATACAGTTGTGAGTATATAAATATGTGTTTATTTATGTGTGTGTGTTTGTGTGTGGTCTGGTGCTCATACAGTGTGTTGCTGGTGTGTGTCTTCTTCTTTGTGAACACACTCATGTTTGATAGCCAAAGCATTGGACAATGTGGAATCTATTTCTGTATTTGAACACATCATGCTTGTAGCTCTCTGTATTGTGTGCACACGCAAACATTCATGCTTTCTCGTGGGTTGTGTGTTTAAACCTGGATTAGACCAATATGTGTATTTGCCAAATTTATGGATCAGTCTTGACTGTAATGAAACTGGGGTAACTCTGAGCAGCTAATAACTCACCCTTTACAGTGTAATTAGCTCTCGGGTGCTTTTAGACTCTGTCTGAGTGGCTTGACAAGACTGCAAACATCAAAGCATTTAGAGATACTGATTATAAGCTATTTCCTGTTTCAATTCAAAAAATATATGTCGGTGTCAGCCATCAAAACACATATCGGTCTATCCTTGGTGTCACGTTCATTGCCCATTATGATCCATTTATCTCAGGATATGACACTGACATCCTCTCCCTCATCCTACTCCCCCCTCTCCTCCACACAGGCAGAAAAAACGGTGAGAACGACAAAAACTACGACACATTGGATCTGCCCAAGCGTACAGAGCCGTCAAAAGGTAGGCGCTCGAATGTCAAGCAAAAAACATCCCTCTGGTAACGTTTTCACTCCTGAGAGACAATATCCCGCTCTGGAAATGACTCATTTAACCTACTGAAAAATGAAGACAAAAGGGGAAATGAGTCAGATCTTCAACAGCGCCGGTTAAGACATCCGTTTGATACATTTGGTTAGAGCCGGGTCAGGTACGTGTGTGGGTCGACGAAAGTGTAGGAAGCCTTTGTCAGAGAGGTGGCCTTGTAATTTAGCAGTGCGTGCCGGTGACAGCACCTCGTGAGAGCACGTTCCCTGTGAGGTATCGTTCTGTTAAATATTACAACAATACACCGGGAAACAAAAGGCAATAAAAAAAAGCAGCCTGTTATTGAGTTTATAGCATCCATTTATTTGTCTGCGGCATAGTACAGCACTAGTAATTCACTGGTGATTACTGAGTGTCTGATATGAATAGAATCTATCAAAGTGGTATAAGAGTTAAAAACAATTAGGCGATGAACCAGTCTATCAATAGAAGATTAATTGGCAACTTTTGTGATGTTAAGTTGTTTCACATGGCTACCGCATCTGTGGTAAGATTCAGGGCATGGATCTTTTGTTGCATGTCCCTCACCCTGCCTGTGTTTCCTATCTCTCTGCACTGTCAGCTGTCAAACGGAGGCAGTAATGACAAAGAAATTAACTCAGAAAGAAAGCAAAAGACTTTTTTTTCCCCATAATTTTCTGATAGCGTAGAGACCAAACAACGATTAACAATCATAAAAAGGTAATCATTGGTTGTAGATGTAATTTAGATATTGGTATCACTCACAACACAGCAAATTTTCTTGAATGCAGACAGCGTTGACACAATAGATAAACTAACCAGATGGGGATGGCAGTGATTTAAAACCTTCACAAATCTAGGTACTTCATCACATTGATTAAAAAGTCATATGAATCCAATATTGCCATAGAGAAGGCCTCTTGACTGATTTGGATTAGTCACCTCGGGAACATTAGTAGATTATTACCTTGGTATAAACAGGACTGAAAAAGCTCTGATGTTTGACAAATTTCTCACATGATATCACAGCTTTTATGTCATGTTGCCCAGCTTGAAGTGAACCTGCTGTACAGGCATATGAATTGGAGGCTTGGACTCATTTTAAGGATTTAGCAGAAATTAGCTTTTTCCTTTATTCAGAACACCACTCTTGCTCATCTACCACATATATATATATTACATTGTGTCATGTGATCAGTAACATCACACAAATAAGTTGGTAAACTTATCACGTAAAAGTTTGAAGAGTGTAGCTTTGCCCCCGCCATTCTGTAACGGGTTCTGACAATGTGCCTAACTGTGTGTATGTGCGCACTCATATTGTCTTTGCCTTTGGATTTTTGGCAGTGACATGTGGTAGTAACAGTCATAGAGGCAAATTAGTATGCAGAGCACACATCAGCGCATCCAGGCGGTAATAGAACGTGTATTTACTTGTGTGCGGGTCTGTATAATACCTGCCTCTGTGGATAGGTGCATGTGTATGTATGTGTGTGTGAGTTGTCCGTCTGTCTAGCGGAATTTGCGTTCATTTGTTACACATCCTTATGTGGTATTTACACATCAGCACCTCCATCAATGTCTAGTGGCAGGCACTCAAAGTCAATACCACTTCCTGTCTGACTGTTAATTAGCCACATTAACATGGCAAAGTGGGCTCTCATTAAACTAGATCACAATTAATTGCTGTGCTTTTCCAAGTTAAGCCGATTTTGCCTTTTTTTTTTTTATTATCACTTCTAAAGTAAAGGAACATAGATGAGCTCTGAGGATGATAATTAATAATTTCCACTCGCTGGGTTTTCATGGGTAATAGCCAAGCTGGCATGCTGACACTGTGGATATATAGTGGTTACAGTTGTGGTGCGATTACGCTACACAATGTGGAAACAACACCCTTTTGGAGTTTGGAATCCAGGGAAAGCAATTATCATTATAGGGCTAAATGTCATCTGCAGTTGAAGTGTGTGTGTGTGCGTGTGTATTTGTGTGTGTGTTTGTGCATGTGTGTGGGTTCATGTTAGAGAGAAAGAGAGAGAGACAGAGTGCTCTTGCCTCTCCTTTGTGCAGAGAGACAAATCTTATTTGACGTTTATTAGCTCGACACACAGGCGAGTAACAACAACAGTGAGATGCATGGATAATAAGCTTAGTCACCAGAGCAAAACCCACATCGACTTTTAAAACGCATTTATCACTTTTTTTTTCCTCTCTGGGAAACATCTGAGGTGAGCTTGCTAGTGACTGTGAAAGCGTAACAGTCATCCGGGGTGCCTTGTTTATTTGTCTATGAAAATGTGTGTGTTTTTGTGTATGTGTGTGTGTTTAGGCACGTACACTTCAAGCTTTGCCAGCACCACATTCCCATGTCATCTGTGGAGAGTTTACAGAGAGAGTTAAAGAGAGAGAATCTCGCATTCACCGGTGATGGCTAAAGGCGATATGGTAGATTACATGTGTATCCCAGTTCTGATTTGATGTCAAACAGAGAGAGAGGTCAAAGTCAGGACCAGACTGCACCTTGCAGTGGGGACAATGATTAATCTTTCAGTGTGTGTTTGTGTTTGTGTTTGTGTGAGAAGATTTTATTCTTGGGTGGATGATCATGTTAAAGCAGAGAAACAACAGCATATTATCAGGATATGAGGGTATGAAGTTGTGAGAGCTTGCTAGACAAACTTATTAACACATCCAGCTGACAAAAAAAAAACAAAACAACTAGCATTCATTTGTAGTTTCCTGTGTTTGTGATTACAAGTGACTCATTTCATTACATAGAAAAGTTTGAGTCACTTTCATTGTTAAAAAAAAGACTAGTGTAGCTTTAAATCTAGCCATTTAATATGTTATGAAACAGTTAGCCTAGCTTAGCATTAAACAGCTAGCCTGACTCTGTCCAAAAGTAATAAGATTACTAATTTCAGTTTCATCATAAGCCAAATATAGAATACAGTATTTTATCTTCTGGACTACCACATAACAAAATGACAGTATCTCTATGGTCAATGCTGTGTTTTAAGTCACTTAGTAATCTTGTTTTGCCCCTCATTCAGCCGTCGTGAGTCTTTCTTCTCGTTGATTACGTGGCCACTTTCCCACATCCCGACTAATTAAGTGAATTATTTTATATAGTGTAGTTGCAGCAGAAAGGCGACTTGTTGCACTCGAATACATCATTAGAGGAGTCCAGAGTTACTGGCAGTGCATTATTCATGCTGCCCAGAACAGAGCCAAAAGAAAGAGAGGGGTGGCTGTAACAAAAGTAATTAAGAAGTGTGAAAAGACGCATTTCATTAAAGAGACCGTGAGTGCGGCGGCCCCCGAGATGATGAAACATTTTTCCCAGCAGTTAATTGAAACCACAGCGTAAAAAGCTTTAGATTGGAGAAAGGTCAGGTGAGGAGAGGGGAACAAGGGGGGAGGGAGGGTAGAAAGAGA
>JANJYQ010450194.1:0-13394 GCA_024605255.1 Rastrelliger kanagurta | reverse complement strand
CACACACACACACACACACACACACACACACACACACACACACACACACGCACTCACACTCCTATAACATTTTATGTAAGTGTTGAATACAAGTCATATCCTTTCTGAAGCCAGTCTTTAATAAAGTCCCAACCCTGCTGTTGAGGTTCCATTATAATAATACACATAATGATGATGGGCACTGTTGGATTTGAGGCTACATACCAAGTTAATGGAGTCACTGGATCTCTGGAGAATCCTTCCTAATTAAGAGCCTTGCCAAAATAACAACACGCTGTCCACTCTCCTCCCATTTGTTTCAGATGATTTTTGTGAGGATCTCAGTGGTGTTAACTTGATATACAGTCATTTAAAACAATCTTGCTGAAATGATTGTGCAGACTATAAAATATGTTTTTTGTTATTTTACTTTGTTTCTTTTGATACAGTATAAATGTGTTTCACTTTGATATTTTGAAAGATTTGTTTTCTCTGCTTTTTATGGTTTAATGTTTACATATGTATAACTCACCGTACACCGGTCGACATTCCCTACATCATATACTTCATCCATATCATTGAAAGTCATCAAAAAAGGATGTAAAGTTGAGGATCCAATGCAAAGCTGTACTTTTTTGCCCTTGGTGGTTGCCGTTGGATAGAGAGTCCATCGTGATTAAGTGTTACACCCTATCTGGTGGAAATTCTTTCTCATAGGAATGCAGCTAAGATAATATTACTCAATTCGGCCAAATACAGATCTTAGATATTTTACATGATGTACTACATTCCATTGTCAAGTTTTTATTATTTTCTGCTTGATGCATTGTGCAGTATTTCATCCAGCCAAATAACGGTTGACCTTATCTCAACCTTTATAGGTGTTGTAAAATTGATTTTTATTCCCCCCTCTTCTCACAGCTAATAGTGGATGCTGTAGCATAAACAAGTGGCACATTTAGCTGTGTGATTATTGGCAACACACCAAGGCACAGACCACAAGCAATAACAAACAGCTTCCGAGTGGTTTTTCTTTTCATATTGAAGTCAACATAATCTGTTGCCATGTTGTTATTCACTAAGTTCAACTCACACTCATTTTTGCTTGATGATTTTATTTTATCGTAACTCCAAAAAAATACTTAGCCTAATCTTATTCAGATATTATTTGACAGTTTTCCACATTTAATTTCCCTTCATTTAATTATTGAGTTCTCTAAGAGGGAGATTGTTACATGTCAAACCTAAAGCCATGCATCTCTTTCATCTGTATCCTTTAACCTTATCTTCATAACCATTTGATTGATTAGTCATTTGTCATGGCTTAATTAAAAAAATGTTCAACGATTACCTAATTTCTGAGGCAACGTCGTAACATTAACATTCCATATATAGAACATGTTTGGCTTGCTTGCAGGGGGCAAATGACTTAATAGAACAACTGCTTCAAGGGCACATATAACAAGTTGTTCATTGGATTACTGTGTGTCTCGTCATTTTTTCAGGTTTACTATTATTTGAACAGTTGAAAGTCTTTTTCATAGCCGATATCAAAGGAAAGAAATTGAAGAATAAATTCAATTCAGTTTCCTGTGCAGGATATCACAAGTGATGTAAACACTGTGATTCACTGCTCAGTTTCTTCTGTGTGGTGTTTACTGTGTGCTAGCTCATGGGGTGCGTTTATTTGTCTGAGCAGGCAGGGTTTGTTAGCTCTTGGTGGTAACCTTTATTATTCCCATTTTGTGGATGTGACTGTCACTGAACACACATAAAGCAGTTCATCTCTGGGTGGACTGTAAATGATATGCTGGCTAACTAGAATGACAACCTGGGTTTTGCTGAGCATAAGTCAGGAAATTGGTGCATAATTGTCACAGAAGAATTTCCCCCCACATTGTATGTCCCTGTCATATGTTGTATGGTGTATAAAATTGATTGTTGTTGAATTGAGTGGTTTCCTTCTGTGTTTTTCCTGACAGATTCCTTGGGTCAGCCAAAGTCTCTTTGAGAGACCTTGCCTCAGGTCAAGTTAAATCACTACCATCTAAGAATGTGCCTTTGGTCAATGAAAGTGGGCAGAGTATAGGAGTAAGTTTCTTTCTGTCAGTATAGAGATTTATAGCAACACTACCTTCATGTTGCTTAGGTTTAATATGACGACACTTCAAAGAAGTTAAAAGGAAGTCATAAAATGACTAATCATTTCCTTCCAGGCTACCATCAACCTTGTTATTGCCTATGATCCTCCAGCCAGTGCTATACCAAATCCCAATGACCCTCAAGCAGGAGATGCCACAGTGGATGCTGGTATGTTTCATATAATTCTTAATCACACAGTTATTAAGGTCGATTGGTATAGTCGGCTGCTCAGTTTTACCCTGAGCTGAGCATGTCAAATTCTGTGGAACAAGGCAAATTCCTACAAATACCGCTGTAATACATGAGGTGTTTCATCATCTTCTTCTGAATAGGTGGTGATGGTGATGGGGGTGATGAGACTGCACTTGATGGGGGGCAGAGTGGTTCTGCAGGGGTCGCCTCATCCCCTGGTAAGCCTGGTAGGCCTGGTAACTTACGCCAGCGGTTGGCCAGGGCACAGAATCGCCACAGGCTGGTCAATAAACCTCAGGACTTCCAGGTCAGTGTGTGTTTTTCTTTAAGTGCTACACAGTTACTGTTTAGCTGTAACTCAAGTACTTGAAGCCACTATGTGTTGAATTATTATTATTAAATTAAATTGGTATTTAAACTTTTAAATGATGTGATGGCATACATTTTTGTTTGTTGAAAGTCCTTGTAAAAAATAATGCAGCTAATTCATCTTGTTTGTGTGAAGGCATGGATTACTGGCATCACTTTTTAATACCACTGGATAGTCAGAAATGTTCAAATTATACACAAAGTGGCTTTCACAAGAAAGTCTAACATTAATATTAGTGCAAATCTGAAGTTGAGCTTGGTAAATATAAGTATTGTCACAGGAATATGTTTCCTCTGCTCCTGCTCACATTTACTGTCAACAACTGGCAACACATGTATTTCACACACTGGTAGTCCATTAAAGACATTTGTAATGTTGGACATTTCAAATAAAATGATCATAAGCAAGCATCATCTTGATTCCTGATAAAGCAACAATGCATTGTTTTAGTAATTTAAATCTTTTGAAATGTTTAAAGAATTAATTTTATTTTAGTTTCTCTTGGTGTAACTAGTGTTTGGCATATCTAAGGCCCCTGAGTATTCAAATAAAATGTCGGCACTGTTGGGCTGAATCAAATGTTCACCTACAGATTTACATACACATTCATTCACACTAACTGATACTGTACTGTCAGATCCGTGTCCGGATCATCGAGGCTCGTCAGTTGCCTGGCAACAACATCAAACCAGTGGTGAAGGTCAATGTGTGTGGACAAACCCACAGGACCCGAATCAAGAGGGGAAACAACCCTTTCTTTGATGAGGTACTCTCATTTTTGTGTTCCCCTGTGTCTGCAGATTACACAGAATTGAAATCTAACAAAATTCTCTTTACTCTTTTTCTATTGTATTCACCTTTTTCAAGAATTCCACTAAGACTGAGATTGAGTACTTTTTTTTATATTTTTGCAGATGTTTTTCTACAATGTCCACATGCTACCATCAGATCTGTTTGAAAAAAACCTCAGCTTTCGGGTAAATGCAGTAAAAGTCAGTTATGAGGTCCTGTCCTCTCTCAATATGTGTAAACATACAAACTGTGACTTTGCTTCCTTCCTCCCTGCAGGTGTATAACTCCTATTCACTGAGGGCTGACAGTCTTATGGGAGAATTCAAGGTACTGCGTGTAGTATCTACTTCACATTTGCACAAATGCGTGATGTTGTGTGGTAAATGTATTTGTCAACAGTGTGACTGATCTCTCCTTGTTCTCTCACACAGTTGGACGTTGGTTATGTATATGATGAGCCAGGTAAGCTTATCACAAACCACAGATTTGTGTGCCATTTACATTTGTTCAGAGGTTGCTGTTGTTTATTTTGTGGTATCACAGTATTTTCTTTTTAGCTGATTGGTTTATATTATTGCAATTAGTTTTTCATTTTACTTTTGTGGTATTTAATAATACACAAACACTGAACATTGCATGCTATGAAGTGCTTTTCTTTTGCGTGTAAATTTTACCTGATGGCGCTGTGTATTTTTTTGAGTTCTGTGTGTCCTTTATTTGATTGTTTTTGTGTGTGTGTCCTAATGCAGCCCACTGTATCATGAGAAAGTGGCTTCTTTTAAATGACCCAGACGACTCCAGCTCTGGGGCCAAAGGCTACCTCAAAGTCAGCCTCTTTGTGGTTGGGGCTGGGGACGAGCCTCCGGTATGACACATTTTGATTGGCTCTGTTGGCTCTGGCCACTACTCTTTCTTTATGTAAATTTTCATGTAAATATGTTGACTAGGCCCCTTGTTCTTTTTCACCTTTCTGCTCTTTCAATCTCACAAAGGAGGAGAAAAGGGAGTCTAATGAGGACCAGGATGACATAGAGAGTAACCTGCTGATGCCAGCTGGTGTCACGATGCGATGGGCTACCCTGTCGATCAAGGTGTTCAGAGCTGAAGACATTCCCCAGAGTAAGAGACACTGTACAATAGTCATGATTTGGTATTTTTATCACAGCAAAACAGTGTGTACATCCTGAATTGTTTCCTATTTAGTGGCTACTAAAACTGACATTGGAAACGAATATATGAATCAATGCAAAATAAAATATTGATTGAAAATATAGGATTAAAAGACTGATCCCTCCATTGTTCTCTCATTTTAGTGGATGATGCATTTGCCACAACAATGAAAGAACTCTTCGGAGGAGATGGAAACAAGAAAAATCTGGTGGATCCCTTCTTAGAAGCTCGTTTCGCAGGCAAAAAGGTTTCTGTTAATCTTTACTGCATTTGCATTAGCAGTCTGATTGCTAAGTATCATATAAGATAGGCTTACACATGTTGCTGTCTCTTCAGCTTTGCACTCAGATCATTGAGAAGAATGCAAACCCAGAGTGGAACCAGTTATTGAACCTCCAAGTGAAGGTAACAGTTCCTACAGCTTGATACTATTACTGTATTCTGATCTAGCAAACAAATAACTTTCAGTCTGACTCTTGTTAACCTGTTTCTTGTATTTTCTATCATAGT
This sequence comes from Rastrelliger kanagurta, assembly GCA_024605255.1. NCBI lineage: Eukaryota > Metazoa > Chordata > Actinopteri > Scombriformes > Scombridae > Rastrelliger > Rastrelliger kanagurta. Next base: position 8,239 of record JANJYQ010450194.1, on the reverse strand, counting down.
TCCCCTCTATGTGTGAGCGTGTCAAACTGACAGTCTTTGATTGGTAAGTCAAACAATTGCAGTTTAAAGAATCAGTGTCATTTTGTGTTCAAAAAGGAAGAAAGGAAGGAATGTGAAGAAGCAGTGTTAATCTTCAGATTTACTTGGTGGTTTTGAAAGTGTAGCACAGTGTTTCTGCAGATGACCAGCTGTATTGTATTAGTGTGATTCTGTCCATGCCACATCATCGACCATATGAGAATAATGTAGCTGGCTGTGACTCAGATTGTGCTGGTTCCTCCCTTCCCCTCAATAACACACTCTGAGATCCTGTTGGCACCAACCTCAACTTATATTCATTACTGCTCTGAGTGAATGAGCTTCTTCCTTCAGGTTCCCTTTTCAGACTTCCACCTATTAAAACAAACAGATATAAACGCTCTTTTATTATAACTGCTGTCTCCATCCTCAACTCTAAGAGGAAGAGGTAGCTTATTGCACAGCACACTTTAGTTCTTTTTTTTCAGAGCACTTAAGCCATCCTGGTCCAGTCACAGCACAGTGTGATCAATTTTATGAATCATTTATTGTTTTTAAACTGTTAACATCTGTGCTTACGTTCATTGCTACATCAGTGTTTTTATGTATGTATGTTTGTACATTTTCATCTGTATTTATGTATTTGTTGTTTTATGCTCCTTACTCCTGCAAATGAATTGCCCCATTGGGGGACAAATAAAGTTATAAAGTTGAAGTTCAATGAACAGTCAGATAAGTCAAGTCAAGTCCAGGAAGGCTGGTGGGAAATAAGTGCAAGAGGAAAGGTTAGAAAAACTGTGTTCCCTCAGTAGGTGTTGAAAAGACCCTCCTGTCCGAGAGGCAAATGATGCATTGTTAAAAACTGAAACATTTTAGAAATGAACAAAAAGAAATTGACTATTTCTGCTCCACATCTTTCCATCACTAGCTAGTGTAAAAGCAGAGCCTGCCAATTTACATACACAATTTGCATTCACATGATTGCAGGGATCGTTTGACTGGAAATGATGCTATTGGTACTACCTATCTGAACCTGGCAAGGATAGCCTCCTCTGGTGGAGAGATAGAAGGTATGCTAATTGTTTTTTTGTTAATAAAACATAATAAGTCTGTCTAATAAGGATCTTATGTGAAAACTCCTTTGCTGGAGTTGATAGTTTTTACATCTAAATTAAATGTTCACTAATTGATGTTATATTACAGTGACAAGTTATGTGCATGTTTGTACTGACTTCTAAATGATACTTGAATTGTCTTTTTTTCATGGAATAGAGGAACATGCAGGAAATGGGGAAATACCGTCATATGAAGGTTCATCAGTGCTTTTTTATGTTGCGTGTTGCATGGGATTTGACATGTCAAGCTTGTTTTTGTGCTATAGATTGTCTTAACACTGTGCATATAACAAGTAAAGCTGTGTTGTGTTCTGCTGTGACTGTAGCATTAGTATTTAGTAGAAGTATTTTTTTGTTGTGTCTGTCACTCGCTTACCCAGCACGCTCCGTTTTCACCATGCATCCCCACTGCCTCAAATACAGCAACATTGACACACTAACCTGAAAGCTTTGCTCAGTGTGACACACGTCGATTTGAAAAGAGGTTAATCCATGTCCATTACCCCACAGCAAACACAGGTGAGTCTGAAGTGGGTTTCCTGCCCGTCTTTGGACCCAGCTATATCAACCTCTATGGCAGCCCCAGAGAGTTCAGCGGCCTGCCAGATCCCTATGAAGATCTCAACTATGGAAAGGTAATGGTATGACTAGACTCATTAGTGTCTAAGAAGTCACCTATAATGTTGAAGTTCCTCTTTACCTCTAGCTGTGTCTTACATACTGAATGGCTTCCTCATTATCAGTGTGTCTTCTTTGCACAGGGAGAAGGTGTGGCCTACAGAGGCAGGATTTTGGTCGAGATGTCCACTAAACTAGAGGGGAAAATGGACAAATCAGTTGACAGCATCCACAGTGACGACATCTTGGTGGCACAGGTAATTTTGACTGTTTCACTGAGCGATATCTGACAAGTGTGGTTCAAATGACTTTTAGTGTGGATTTATGGAGACAGGTTGAGACAAGAAACCCTTCAGGGAAATTTGTAGATGTTACTGGATATAAATGAGTTAGCAAGTAGTTAATAAGATCAATGTAAAACTTATCTATGAACCTCAACAAGATATTATTCAGTTAAAGCCTCTCTCCACTGTTACCATCCCTCCATTAGAAGTACCAGAGGAGGAGGAAGTACTGTCTATGTGCAGTCTTCCACAGTGGCACCATGATACAAGAACCCGGAGAGCCGATCCAGTTTGAAGTCAGCATCGGTAACTACGGTAACAAACTGGACACCACCTGCAAACCACTGGCCTCCACCACTCAGTATAGCTGTGCTGTGTTTGATGGTGAGTGAAGCAACAACCTGATGTGATGCTTGATCTGTACGCTTACGAGGTGCTTTCTTGTCAAGAGGATTAGTTCAAATGATACGTTTGTTTTTTCAAGGTAACCACTACTACTACCTTCCCTGGGCTGGCACCAAGCCGGTGGTTGTGGTTACGTCATACTGGGAGGACATTAGCCACCGTCTGGACACAGTGAACATCATCTTCTACATTACTCACCACCTGGTAATACAGCATAATTCTTTGAAATCCTCATAAACATTGATTAATTGCTCTCATTCGAATCATAGTTTATGTTTTATTGCCAGTTAGCTTTGCTTTGTGGCTATAAAAACATACTCAATTGAGCAGATGTTTGCAGTGTGTACATGTGCTAGTGAGCATAATCCTCACACCTATTTTTTTGTCTTGTTGCAGCAATCTAACCTGGAGGCATTTAAAATTGCTCTCTCAGCGAAGGTGTCTGACAATGAACTTACAGAGGTGTGGCTGCAGTTGCTCAATCAGCTGATTGAAGACATAGAAAGGTGAGCAGTGGATTAAGTGTTGCAGAAAAACAGCACAGCATTGGATCAGTGCATTTTGAACGTAATAAAGTTAAATGAACACCGGCAAGAAAAGGTTGCACAAAATAACAAAATAACCAAAAATAGCCATATGTAATAATCCCATAAATATGGAAGAATTTTTACTGGGTGATAATTTGGTCTAATCCCAATTTGTGTATTATCTAGATTTAAAAGAGTCCCATTATGTTTCATCTGTCCCCCAGTTACCCAACACCTGAGCTGGAGGGGCGACCCAACCTGACAACTCTGGATATGCAGTTAAAGAAAATGCGAGACAGCGCCTTGACCACCATCAAGGAAGGAGCCAAGTATATGAGAGAGGAGGCCAGAGAAATTAGAGACACACTAGCTGAAATTGAAACCTGGGCGGACAAACTTAAATTGCTGGCTGAGGAGGTATAAACACAGCAAGCAAATGCTCATGTTTCTCAGTAACAATTATTTGTAGTTGAATGGGGAGAAGTATATGTTCACTGTGGTTCATCATCCGACTGGGGTCAATTAATTGTTGTTATTACTATGGCTTCATGCACTGTCAATTGATAATGTGACATTATGGATAAATAATGTTTCTTTCACCTGATTTTCTCCAGCCTCAGAACAGCATGCCTGATGTGATCATCTGGATGTTGCGGGGTGAGAAGAGGGTAGCCTACAGTCGCATCCCTGCTCACCAAATCCTCTACTCTACATACAGTGAGCAGGCTTGTGGACGAGACTGTGGCAAGACACAGACTGTCTTTTTACAGGTACACACCTATTGTTCATCTTTTTACTGTCTGTCAGTTAGTTCTATAGCGGTTTGGCACTTTGCTGAAAGTTACTGCACAACAAAACTTCATTCATCTGGACTCAAATCTGGTGATATTTTGTCCCCCTCAGTACCCCATGGACAAGAACAAGGGCTTGAAGGTGCCAGTTATGATTAGAGTCAACATGTGGCTGGGTCTGTCTACATATGAGAAAAAATTCAACTCCTTTTCTGAGGGAACCTTCAGCGTTTTTGCTGAAATGGTATGTTACTCTGAAATATAATGGTCATGACGAAGAATAAAATCATTTTTTCTGTTTAAGTATTGCAGAAAATTGTTGAGGAATGTATTAAAATTACAAGAAAAAAATCTCAAATTATAAATCTTTCTGTTTTAAAACTAAGTCAAGTCAGTACCTAAAATTAAACATTTTGTTCTTGTTGGGTTACAGTATGAGAACCAGGCAGAGGTATTTGGAAAGTGGGGAACCACAGGACTGGTGGGACGCCACAAATTCTCAGATGTTACAGGCAAACTGAAGCTGAAACAAGAGTACTTCATACCCCCCAGAGGATGGCAGTGGGAGGGTGAATGGTTCGTTGACCCCGAGAAAGCGTGAGTATAATTAGTATAATTAAAGACAACCTAACCATTTGGCATTCATCCCATTGCAAAATGTAAAACATTTGACCAAGGAAAAGACCTTGTGATTTCTTATATTAGGATTTAGACCAGTTATATTTTTGTTTAGCCAGTTGAACTTCTGGTTATAGTGGGTGAATATAATTCTTACATTCTTCAGACTGTGCTCAAATAGAGGAAGTGGGCTAATTTCTGCCCTCTGTGTGTTTACATTCCTCCCGTGCTGTAGACTACAGTTTAATGACAAAGTATCAGTGTGTGCTGGGAAGCTGGAAGTTATGTACACTTGCCTTTTAAATCTACCTTTGTCAACTTAAGAACAACCACTCTCTGTTCTTCAATCCTGGCTCTACATTTACATTTATAATTACAGGGTTTACCACGCTAACAATGTCAGTACTTTTCTGGGAGAAAGTGACTGCAAACAAGTAACAAAATAAGGGACAACATCTTTTTATGTTGTTTTATTACAGTATATGAGCAGTAACTTTGTCTATTTGGAGCATCAAGAGAAACACATAACATAAAAACCCTTCTCAACAGTTTTATTTGAAGCTGGACTGTGGCCAGTACATGGGTTACTCCCAACGTGTAAATACAGTCTCTGTCAAAGCTTGCAAACCCTCCTCTTTTGTGCATCAACTTTATCCTTGAAAAGTTTTGTTACTTTGCCAGGGTGTTTTTTGATACAGCCACTGGTGAATGTCAAAGTGTAGAATTTCAAATAGTGCACATTGTGGCTATAAGTGGGCTTTGTGAAATACATTTTTTTTTCATATTTCACACATACAACATTTATTTGACTTTGTGTTTTAGTCTGTTGACGGAGGCAGATGCAGGACACACTGATTTTGTGGATGAGGTGTTTGAAAATAAGACTCGCTTCCCTGGTACCGAGTGGAAAGCTGCTTCTGAGCCCTTCACTGATGTGGTGAGAAGAGCATGCTACTATGCAAATAATTTGTATGGTGGCTGCAAATAAAATACTGTTCTGAAGGAATAACTGTATGAGTGCAACAAAACATGTTAAAAAATAAATGAGTGAATGAATGTTCAAAGTTCAAAGTCTGTGCTTAACTGAGATTTCATATTGTACAGAATGGGGAAAAGAGCTCCAGTCCTGGAGAGTTTGAATGTCCTCCAGGTTGGCAGTGGGAAGACGACTGGACTGTTGATGTCAACAGAGCTGTGGATGATCAAGGTGCAGACATTTATCTAACCAGCTGAAATATAGAGAGAAGCATTTTGTTTTTCAAGCTGACAGTGTGTTGTTAGTCAAAAGGCCAGCATCTCTTTACGCTTGATTATTTTCCCCCTGGTCTTCCCGTCCTTTCATGCAATGTGGTTATAGTTACAATACATTTGATTATAATTTCTAAATTCACAAGGTGAAAATCAAACCAAATGTTCCTATATTTTAATTGAAGTGAAATAAATTGAGTGTGCTTGTGTCTGTTTGTGTACTCTATAGGCTGGGAATATGGAGTGACTATTCCTCCAGATGACAAGCCTCGGTCATGGGTTCCTGCAGAGAAAGTGTACCACATCCACCGCAGGAGGAGGCTGATTCGACCTCGCAAGAGAGCTACACTCCCTGGAGGAGCAGATGTAGAGGTTGGTGTGATATACTGGACTATAGTGTCATTCCTATTTTGATTTTTACCTAAAATTTCTTTAAATGCAATGCTATTTTTTTTCCAAAAAAAACTCTGTTTTGTTCATGTTACAAAGGCATGTGTGTCTAGATACTAGTTTTATTTCTCCCTAATTGTGCACCACTTTTAGTGTCAAGTTATAAAAAAGTTTACACTAAATATTTGTGTTTGCACACAGAGGCGAGACCAAGGAGACCCTGAAGGCTGGGAATTCTCCTCACTGATTGGTTGGAAGTTCCACAGGAAGGAACGTTCTTCAGATACATTTCGTCGAAGGCGCTGGAGGAGGAAGATGGCACCAGAGGACCGCCTTGGAGCATCTGCCATCTTCCAGCTGGAAGGGGCATTGGTGAGTGTGTGCAAAAAGATTTGTTTTATTTCTGAGTAAGGTCATAGACTGCAGACCTAGCTAACTTTCAGAATTGAGTGCGATTGTTATCTTCCAGGAGTTTAGGAAAGATGTCATGTCATGTCATGTCATAAATCATGAACCGGATTTTAGCTGAATGAGTCACCAAACATCAAATATGTTCAACTATTTACATATGTATTAAATTAATCTTCAGTGCTACGGTGTGTTTTCACTTGGCAGTATGGGAGGCATGAACATGTAAAAGCTCTGAGATGTCTGTTGCTTCACTGTGCAGGGTGTTGATACTGAGGAGAAAGAGAAAGGCTCCAAGGCCAGCGCCGCAAAGTTGTTTGGTGCCAACACACCCACTGTGTCCTGCTCCTTTGACAGTGAGTGATATGAATGCAAATACTCACACATACTGTATATATGAATAGATGTGACAAACATCTAAATGTAGATAACTGTTCATGACATGCACCATGATATTCTTTCATTTTAATGTTTCTTTCCTCTCTGTAGGGTCGTATCGGTACCATCTGCGTGTCTATGTCTATCAGGCTAGAAACATGGCATCTCTGGACAAAGATAGCTTCTCTGGTAGGATGCTGCCATGTGCTCAAGCACTTCTTCAGATGCTTAGCTTGAAAGATCAATATTAGGACTGCCAATGGATTTCAAGTTTGAAACAAAATGCCATTACAGTTGCAACATTTGCTATGTCTAAATGCAAAATAATAGCCATTAATCCACCTCTTTTTCCTTCATAGATCCGTATACACATGTGTCCTTCCTGCATCTTAGTAAGAAAACAGAGAAGCTGCGAGCAACCCTGAATCCAACCTGGGACCAAACTCTAATTTTCAATGATGTGGAGATTTATGGAGACCCACAGACTATTGCTCACCGCCCCCCTGATGTTGTACTGGAGTTCTATGACTACGACCAAGTGGTGAGCAAATGATAATTGCTGTAGGAAATTAACAGAAAAACACTTGAGACAAAGTGATGTCCTCTTGTTCTCCATCTTTCAATTTCCACTTGCACCAAAACTTGTTTTTATGAAGCTTATTTGGTTTACTGGTTTACCTCCATTTTTATTTAAATGCTCTGGATTTGGATCTTGTTCTACATAATGTGAATAATGTAGAAATAAAGTTATCAGTTAAAAGACTTAATATGTAATTCTCACTATGTTGTTCTCTACAAAGGGGAAGGATGAGATGCTGGGCCGCAGTGTTTGCACCCCACTGGTGAAGCTGAGCCCAGGAATAGATCAGACACCCAAACTGCTGTGGCACCCTATCATCCAGAAGGGGCATCGGGCAGGAGAGGCTCTTGTGGCTGCTGAACTCATCCTTAAAGACAAGGTAGACAAAGGCTGTGTGTGCATTTATATATCTCTTGATATAAAGTGTACTTTCAAGATAAGGCAGGTGTAATCCCTACTCTCCTGTTGCTGTCTTTACAGTCAGGTGAGTCAGATCTTCCCCTGGTTCCCCCAAAGAGAGCAGAGAACCTTTACATGGTTCCCCAAGGCATCCGGCCTGTTGTGCAGCTCACTGCAATAGAGGTAGTACAACAACCTAAAAGAATGTTTCTCTCCAAGCTGACATAAAAGATACTGCATATCTAATGCCTCATTGGTTTGTGTTGCTGTGTCCAGATTCTGGCGTGGGGTCTGAGGAACATGAAGTCTTATCAGCTGGCCGCAGTGTCCTCACCCAGCCTGGTGGTGGAATGTGGGGGACAGAGAGTGGAGTCAGCTGTCATCAAGAACATTAAAAAGAGCCCCAACTTCCCCAGCTCTGTCCTCTTCATCAGAGTGGTACATATGACTAGAACGAGAG